>PVIJ01003535.1:0-97461 GCA_004024925.1 Scalopus aquaticus
GGACACAGGCCGGACACAGGCGGACACAGGCCGGCACAGGTGGACACAGGCGGACACAGGCCGGCATGGCTGCGGGCGCAGGGCTGACGCCGCCTGTAACTGGCCCCACGCGGGCACCAGCTGGACAGAGGGCCAACGCAGCCGGCCGCCTGCCCGTCACCCTCGCTGCCTGAGGAGGGACAGACGGCCACGGGTCACTGCCTCCTGCGTGGGGGTGCCGCAGGCGGAGCGGGGAGAGCACGGAGGGCTCGGGGGATCTGGTCTGGGTGAGACTGGCCACCCAACTCGGTCGGAGCGAAGCGCCCGGCCTGCCCTGGGTGCCCGTCTGCACAGCTGGGGCCACAAGGCCCCGTGTGGCGCGTCGCCCCCCGGAGCAAGCCCAGGCCAGGGGGCTCTGCAGTCCGCAGGGCTGCGCAGGGGCCGAGCTCCAGGGCGGCTTCTGGGACGGGCTGAGCACTCGCCGGCCTCCCGAACTAGCACAAGGTCAGTGTCCAGTACCGGCAGCGGGCAGGCTCCGAGTACCAGGCCTCGGCCGCTCCCAGCACTGGTACTAGGTCAGCGTCCAGCACTCACGCTAGGTCGGTGTCCCTCCAGTACTCACACTGGGGTGGTTTCAGAACTGATACTAGGCCGGTGCCCAGTACTCACTCGGCTGGTCTCAGCACCGGCACCAGGCCCGCTTTACCAGCGCCAAGCTGGCTTCAGCACCGGTGCTCTACCAGGCGGGAGCTCAGCACTGGCGCCGGGCCTGGGTTCGGGAGAGCGCTAGGCCCTCGGGGGCCAGCACAGCCGCCAGGGCCTTCCTCCTCAGAAGCACTCACCAGAATGCACCGATGGGTTCCCGGGGGCAGGCAGGTCCGCACAAGCCGGGTGATGAAGTGCGCGGCCGAGGGGCTGTTGTGCCGGCTCATCCGGGAAGGCAGGGCGGCCACGGTGGCACAGTTCAGGTAGAGGGTGCAGCTGTCCGTCGGGTTGGGGTTGAGCGTGCTTAGGGCCGCCTGCCACAGCTGGGTGGGAGGGAGGCAAGAGACGGGCCCACTGCCGAGGGCTGCGGCGGCTGCGCGCCTGGCGGCCGCGCACAAGCGGCGTCGATGCGCGTGTGGCCGCCGCCAGGCCTCCCGCGCGTGGGACGGGGCGGGCGGGCTGCGGGGGCCGCCGTGGGGCTGCTTGGCGTCAACGCCGGCCCGGCGGGCGGGGCCCCAGGGCGGCGGCAGGTGGGGGCGGCCGGGCCTCCGGAAGGCCGGCGGGCGCGGCGCTCTGGGGCCTGTGCGCGCCGCCCGGAGGGGGCCGCCCGGGCCGCTGGCCGCCCGCCCGGCGGGGGCCTCGGCGCGGCCGGCGGGGCGGCGCGGGGCGGCGCATGGCGGCCGGCGCGGCCCGCTCACCTCCTCGGTGACCCGGGGCTGCAGCTTCCCGCGGACGTGGCTCCAGGGCACGCGGTGCAGGTGGGGCAGCTGCCCGAGCAGCAGCAGCGGCCGGCTCTGCGGGTCCGCGTCCCCGGCGCTCGCCTGGAACTGCAGCCCCACGTTCGCCATCTTCCCGGCCCGCGCCCCCCGCCCGGCCGCCGCCCGCTCCGCCCGGGCTCCGCTCCGGCCCGGCCTCGGCGCCGCCCCGGCCCTCCCGGCCGCCGGCCCCGCCTCCCCCGCCGCTCCGGGCCGCTCGCGAGACGTGCAGGGCCCGCCCGGGGCGCGAGGGGGCGCGGGCCGGCGGGCGGGGGCAGGCCCGTGCGGCCCCGGGCGGCCGGGCCAGGCAGGCCCCGACCCCTAGGCCCAAACGCAGGCCCCGGCAGGCCCCGCGCGGCAGCCCAGGCCCGAGCCGGGAGCAGGCCGCGGACCGCGCAGGGTCCTGCCCTCAAAGAAAACAGCCCTGCAGCCGGCCGGCAGGACCCTGGCCACCGCCGGTGCCCGAGCCCAGCCGAGCAGTCCCCAGCAGGCTAGGTGGCCTGACCAAAGGGCCCCGGACCCCGGGTCTCCGGGCGGCCAGCGGGGGCCCGGGCCTGCACACCCCACCCAGGCAGGAGGCCCGTGCCTCGCCCCGCCCCCGCCGGGGTTGGCGGGCTGCGCGCTCTTGGACCCGCGCCAGCTGCTGTCTGTGGGGTCCCCGCCGCGGGGCTCGGGCAGTGCCAGCAGTCTCCTCCTCCTGCTCCATGGGCTTCTTACCGGAGCCCCAGCATTTGCCAGGAATGAGGGGGGCTCCAGAGACCAGGCGGCTGCTCTCGGGACAGCAGACTGCAAATCCAGCCCATTTGGGGTCTAGCTGCGCCCCCCAGCCCACCCCCTTCAGGAAGAAGTGTGGCAAGTCTGAGCAGTTGCCTCCCCCGCCCCCTTAGGGATGGTGGGGGCAGCCGAGGTGTGCAAGAGCCCTGGCTCCTGTCGCTGAGGGGAAAGGCCAGGGGGCAGGCAGGTGGCAGGCCTGGGCCTGCTGGGGTTCAGACCCGAGGGGGGAGACCGCCCACCGAGGAAGCGCTGGCCGGGAGTCACTTAAAAATAAAAAGGTGTCGCCACATCCTGACTGCTCAAGGGCCTCTGGTCGGCCCCGCCTTCCATGTGCCACTCTGACTGTCGCTTCCTCCTCTTCGGCAGCCCGCAGAGCCCGCAGAGCCAGCCCGCGTGGCCTCCATGGCGGCCTGCTCTGATGTCCGGGCATGCCTCCCCCGCGTCCCCCCGCCCGCACACTCGGCTTCTCCCCTCGGCTGCCCAGGACGCCCCGGAAATGTCCTGCCAGCAGCAGCTCTCCTCGGGGCCTGGCGAAACAGCTGTTGGGCGAGCGAGAGGAATCCCTTCGAACCCCTCAGCTTTCCTGCCATAAAAGTCGACTCTAATTGGATCCTATTTTCTTCCGAAGATGTTACAGCAGCTGAATGTTTTCACACGTCTGTAAAGGGTACAAGAGCGTGCACAGAGATCCATCATTCTGTTCTGTTTGCAAATACACGCGGACAGGCGGGGCCAGGCAGAGGGCAAGGCAGGGGGGAGTTGGGGGGCAGGGGGTGGACACCGACAGAACCCCTCCTGCCCCCCGCCAACGGGACAGGAGCAGGCACACGGCGGGAGGCCCTGCAGGAAGCAGAGACCCAGTGTCCAGGGATCCTGAGACCAGCATGTAAGGACAGAAGCTTCCAGGGACAGGAGGGGTGAGGACGTGGACTGCACAGACGGAGGGAGGACCCGAGAAGCCCCTGGCGAGGCAGAGCGGCAGTTTTGTGTCCGGGGGCTTGAAGGGGAGAGAAGCCGTCTGGTCAGCAGGGAGCATCTCGGCGACCCCTGGCTTTCAGACCTCCCCCCTGTGAGAACGGAATGAATGACCCACGTCCCCAAGAAAGGAGGAACAAGGTGATTGGTTTATTGAATCAGTCAGCGTTTATTGAACACGTACTAGACGCCGAGCGGGAGGAAATGTCAGATTCTCGAGAGAAGCAGATTATCTTGATTCTGGTTTCCAGCCATCTCTGAATCAAAGAAATCCAAATGGAACAGAACACCGAGGGGTGACTCCACTTCACACGCCTGCCAATTCCCTCAAGATGCAGCTTGTGACAGAAACAAATAAATTCCAGGAAAGGACTTTCCCTTTTGCTGCAGTCTTCACAGGCTTCAACATAAATAAGACAGGCAGCTCTTTGTTTGGGTAGATTTTTATGAAGGCATTAATCCCCGGCTCAGTGTATGCTTCACTGTCAATGAAAAATTCACCTCCCTTTAATTTTCTTAAAAAAACGAAAATTAAAAACAACTTACCAGATCTTTAATGGAACCCCCACAAGTCATTTATGTTTTTCATGACTCGAGGCTCTTTCCAAACTCAACTGGGTGTTCAGACTTAATTTAGGAGTTGAGGAAAAGACTAAAAACTTCTGGAAGAAATCAGAATAAAATTCCCAGGACTTATTAGGAAGCATTTTTGGGTATAGTTCACATTCTAGAACACATTTCTGAAATCTTACCATGTCAAATGGCCTTGGGGTGTGACATGTTTGTTTCTGGGGCGATGTGGGCCCGAGCTCAGCAGTCTACCCCTGGACTCTGCAGGAAACCTGTTCCCCTGGAGCTCTCGCTTCACCCTCTGGTGTTTGCATTTAGTCATTCAGCACATATTTCGGGGCTGTCAGCTCTGAAGAGCTCCGGGGCTCGCCAGGTTTGGGGGCACAATGGCGTGTGCTTGCATGCACACACGAGGTTCAGGGAACAAAAACAACAGCCCAGAAACCCAGCCGGCAGGAGGGGGCTGTCTGGTGGAATATTTGAGCTGGGGGCTGGGGCCGGCCCAGGCGAGCCAGGCAGTCACGCAAAGGCCCAAAGGCCCGGTGGGCCTGGTCTCTTCCAGAATCGGCAAAAACCCGAGTGACTACACGTAAAGTGAGCACGAGACGGACCTGACCTCGTGGGCAAGGCCCGGGTGGACGTGCCTCAGTGAGACTAACAGGGAATAAAGGGAGCCCCGCTCCCACCACCTCCCTCCACGGCACCCCAGAAGGCCCACGGCGTGACCTCCTTCTCGTGGAAGGCGCCTGAGCTGTGTGGCTGCCCCTCTCTCCCCACTGGACGTCAGGAGTCCCGTTCCATGTTGCAAACACTGCACCAGACACACCCAGATTTACACTTAATGCCCCCCAAAAGATTGAAAAATGAAGGAATTGCCACGAAAATCACATTTCTCTAGAAACTTCTGTGAAAAATTCATTGACTTGTGGAAAAGTTGAAAATCTGGTACAATAAACACTTGCCCACCCTTTCTTTGATTGCACAGATGCGTCTGTGTACACACACACACACACACACACACACACACACACACACACACCCTCCGGTTTCTGCCCCATTGATGGTCGATGCCCTTAACCTGACACCTCAGCACTTCTCTTAGGAGCAGAGACACCCCCAGCCTCACCCCAGAACCCCGATCGTGCGTGGGAACCTAACATGGAAACGATACTGTCATCGATGGCGATGGCCAGACGCCTTGAGCCGGCCCCGAAATGTCCTTCACGGCTTTTCCTTCTGAAATCCAGACTCCAGACAGGGATCAGGCTTCGGGCTGGCTGTCAGGCGTCCGGCCCCTCTAATCCCGAGCAGAGCCTGCTTTGTCCCTGCTGACGGCGCCGTGGCTCCGAAGCTCCCACTGTCGGGTCCGTCTGTTTCCCCACAGTCAGCTAAGGGCGAAGGCTCCTGGCGACAACCCAGGTGTTCCGCACGGCGCCCCGACCCGGGCGTCTCCCGTCGCTGCCCATGGCCGGGTGCATGGCAGAAGCGGGGTCTGCCAGGTCTTCTTGGGGGACAGGCACACCTCCCCTTTGGAAGGCACAGCCCTAACCTCAGTTTTGTCTCCGTGGTGCTGCGACATGGCGTCTCCCCGCGGCTGCCCAGCCCGGCACTGGTGCACCCCGGTGCTTTTCTAGCTCTGTGGTGTCTCCTGCCCGGGAACCTGGTTCTTTGGTGCAGCACCTCCCCACCCCCCCAGGCGCTGGCGGCCACACTGCGGGGTCCGGGCAAATGAGAATGCGCGGAGCAGCCTTCTCGGAACAGCTCCGGATGCCGGCGGAGCCCAGGCCCGCCAGGGCACCTGGCCCCGCAGCTGGTGCAAGTGCCCGGCACTGCCTTGCAGGCCCCAAGAGGCCACGGGCTGGCTCCGGCTTTCCCGCGTGTTCCTAGCAGCTTTTGAGAACCTGCCTCCTCGCGAAACAGTCAGGTGGGCCCAGGCTCAGTGTGAGTCAGCCACCCCCCCAGGAAGCATCCCCTTTTGGGGGTGGCGGTAGCAAATGGGGCGCCTGAGAAAGCAGAAGCTTCCCATAGAGAAGCCCAGACCCTTCTAGAGGCCAGAGAGGGGACCTGAGTCTTAACACTTTGTGTGCCGGTGCCCTTAAAATTTCCCAGCCCTTGGGGCCGGCCATTTTCCGTGCCACCGCATGAATGGCAGAAGCATTCAATAAAACACACGCAACTCCTGAACGACTGGATATTTAAAAAACGGTCATATCTCTCATAAAACACCTTACACTTTCCCCAAAACAATGTGTAAAGCTTCTAGACTGAGTACGACCAAAGAAATAGCTCCTGATAGTTCCAGATAAATCCACCGTGGCGTGACAAACTGGAGACGAGATGAACACGTATGAATAAGTGAGCGGCCACCTGAGACTGGTGACAAAAACACGTACTAACACGTGAGCGGCCCACAGAGTGTTAACATCCCGAGCTCACTGGTTCCTCCAGCCCCAGGCCACGGGCCCTTCCTCGGTCCCTGCGGCCATCTGCGTGTCCTCTCCCGCGGGGGGCCCTGGGGCCCGGCACCCTGGGGCGGGCCGAGGGTGGCTCTTTCCTGCGGCACTCGCTACATCACCTCCACTCTGACCACAAACCAGCTATGGAGAGTCGGACATGTCAACTCGTGCGCTCACACGCACCCACTGGCCACTCGGCGGCCGTGACGCTGCGCCGTCCATTCGCCCAGGCCCCTGGCGCACTGTGGGCCTGGGCACTTTTCTCCTACATTCCTCTTCTGAATACGCAGAACACTGCTAGGCTCACGCATCGAAACTATACAGCGCAATGTTCAAAGACTGCCCCCACCCCCTTCCACATGTCCTCCCATAGGGAACTATTTTTATGAGATTTTATCTTTTCTGTTGCTATTTGAAAAAAAAAAAAGCACATTATCTGCATGGATCTTACACAAAAGAGAGCATATTGTATGTAATCTTTTGCACTTTGCGTAAAAAGCACATTTTGTAATGTCACCGAAAGCACTGATTTTACCTTCCCGTATCAGGGGCTGACAGTCCGTGTTAATAATGAAGATGTACTAGTGAAGCCCTTTATTAACGAGAGAAAACACTGTCCCCATGTCAGTTTTGAGGCCTTCTCGGTGCAGCGAGGGGGCTGAGCCAGGGGCTCCGGGGGTCCGGCGCCACTTGAGCAGTCTAAATTATTCTCCCAGGAGGGCACAGTGTCAGGGAGTAATAATCCTCATGTCCCTTCTACTTCTCCACACCAGAAAAATTGTTTCTGTACTTGCACAAGTTTCCAAGGGTGCACTGAAGACCCGGCGCCGGGGATGGGGCGGCCGCAGGAAGGAGAAGAGAAATAATTAACAGACCAAACGTGGCAGTACATGGCTTGAAGCAAACCCAGCGGAAGAGCACGGAATGTGTGGGGAAGCAAAATCAGGGGCTTAATGTTTATTTTGATGAAGAGACCTCTGCTTTAGGAAAACCTGCTCCGTGGCTCCTTTTAAGCAGCCTGTTCCTCTAGCTCAAATGACTCCATCTTCAAAAGCCCGAGTCACGGTTCTTCCAAAAACGGCCCTGTGTAAAGCAGTATGTCCATCGTATCTAAATGTCGATCTTTTTAAGAAGGACTCATGTCTCTTTGCTGAGGATTCTGGCCACTGGGCAGTAGGAGGAGAGGATGAGGGAAGGAAAAACTAACCAGAAATTGTTGGTTTTTTAAGGGCCAGGGGAAGGAAATTCGCCTATTCCTTGAGGACCTGGAAGGCCCCCCAACTGGGGAACTCGGATAGGGGGGCAAGCCCTCGGTGGGGCAACCTGACTTGCCTTCCAGGGCAGGATAAAAACGCTGGATTTGAAACCAGATGGCTTGTTCCTTCTGGTGTACAAACTTGAGTGACATTTATCCCAAACAGTAAGAAGCACCCCAATCAGGTCGGCGGTTCTCCGTAGATTCAGAAACCCTGGGGCGTCACCTACGACAGCCACAGAAAGGCATCCTGAAGTCTCCCGGGGACACAGACCCGACGGTAAACATGCCCCACAGAGACGTGATTTATCACGTCATAACTCGGCAGCACGTGAGGCCAGCTTGGACACGGGGAACCCCCCGAGACCCCCCTTCAAAGGAGAGGCTACTTTCCACTCCCCGGAGAAGGGAGGCGGTAGGGCCGCCCGTGGGAAGCAGTGGAGTGAGGGCCGGGGCCGGGCCGAGCCTGGACAGGCACGTTGAGCCCTGGGCTGTGGCCTTCACCGGCCCCGCGGCGCCGGCCCCGCGCGTCTCCACCCACACGACGGAGGCGCGAGTTCTGTGTGGATTTAATTATTAGCGCAGACTCGAGGTGCTGTCATTGTTTAACTCGGCCGACCTTTTAAATGGATAACCAACCTTGAGGCTTAATTGGATTTAAAAAAAATCAATTTCTAGCCATTGCATAGTGTGGAAATGAAGTGCTACATTCTCGGGCAATTGTAAAAGCAGTTTTGCTCAAAACCATTTTTTATTATTTACAACTTTCAGATGACATTATCCATCTTGGTAAGCGTCGTACGTGTACCGAGACCTTTTATAAACAAGCACAGATACGCACGCGCGCACACCGAGTCGTGTCACAAGAGCCATTATTTTCTGTTCTGTGGTGGGCTTAGTCATCAGCAGCAATCTCTTCACACCAATTACACGAAAAACTGAACTAGGGATAATGACAAACCGCTGTTTGCAGATCTCTCTTAGCCTCAGTCTGCACTAATCTTCGTAATAAGAAAAAAATCCTTGAGGAAGCTGTTACCAAATCACATTTGACCATTAAATCTTTCTTGAAGAAGGTCATTTAATTTTATGGAAAGAAATGAACAATTAAAACGGCATAAGCAGAAATAGGACAGGTCTGGAAACGAGACTGTGGAAGCTTCTAGTCCCAGCCCCTGGGACACCAGCTGTGCGACCTTGCTAAGCACTCTGGGCTCAGTTTCCCCGTCTGGGCTGGAGGAGGCAGCGCTCGCCTCTCCCCACCCCCACCCCCACCCCCACCCCCGCCACTGGACGACAAGGGAGGTCTGTTGCCACCTCGAGTTAGAACGCCAAGTGAAGAGACATTTGATTCCCTCAGCACTTCCTGAGGAAAATGGGCCAAATGATGGCAACCAGAGCCCTTTCGCCTCCATTACGACATCTATAAAAAGAGAGGAATCGTAATTACTAATGGCGGAATTTGGATGATTAGCGAAAAGCAATTTTAGAATAACAGTTGACAAACAGAAAATGTTGAACCCAGCGGACTATTTTAACTCCCCCCAATTTAAATTACCATTGTGTTGAATGGTGTCTCATTTAAATGGTTCATTTTGGCCAGATTACGGAGCCGGAGTCGAGGCCCACACAATTATCCCAGGCGTTCAGGACGGTCCAGAAAGCTCATTTGGATAATAGGACAAATGCTTCTTTTCTTCTGCCTCAAGTGACCAGGTAATGGCGCTGTCTCTGGTCTGACTGGGCCACATCCTGTGTGTGCTAAGAAGGCCAGGCCGCAGACGGGGGAGGCATCGAGGGGGACACGGGCCCGGGGCACGAAGCACAGCGGCCCACGGCCGACCCCATGCCGTGCTCGGGGGACACTCAGAGGGCTGGGTGTTCCTGCCCACCCCACTCCCGGGCGGGCTCAGTCTCAGACCCGTCATTTTGAAGGGGGCTGTTTTCCCTCAGTTTCAAAACAAAACTAAACAAACCCCGCAGGCGACAAGGTTAGAGGCGGCCCTGGGAGGTCAACGGAACACGGAGAGAGCAGAAGTGCTGAAGGGCTAAGGCGCGGGGGATAAACAACTCGGGGCCCACACAGAGCCAGGGGCGCCGGCTGTTTCAAGCTGTGGATAACATCAAATGAGACAAGTCCGCCGACCTCTGTCTCAGAAGAAATGGAAACTCACGGTAACTGGCCAAGGGCGGCCACGGCCAGGCCGAGCTGGCCTGCCTGCTCAGCCTCTGGGAGGACGTGTTAGCCAGCGCGCTCCATCGCCACAGGCCTGTGTGACCAGAATGAGGGACCTCCGCGACGCTCAGGCGGCAGGTAGAGCGACGTGCCGCCCGCTCGTGTGGGTACGGCCGACGCGCAGCGAGCACGGCGGGCACAGGGACGCGGGTGGCTCGGAGGCTGGGCACGGAGCGCTCTGGGACACCGTCCGTCATCCAGGGGACAGTCCCACCCGTTTGCCGACAGCCCACACGGATGTTCAAAACAGCCCAACAGCTCCCACTTCCAGGTGCCTCAAGGCCCCGGGTCTTGTAACCCCGTTCAACAGGCAACGCTTCCCGCAGAGTCTGCAGACACTTGGGGCTCCGCTGCACGAGCGGGCCCCCCACAACTCAAGTCAGGACCCCAAGGTCTCCCCTCACACCCGTGCTGCCGCCTGCAAGCATCCCCATGGGCGGAGGGGCATCTCTTCAACGCTCTGCGCCCTGGCCAGAACGTTCTCGAAGGCTCTGGCAGACGTCTGGTCTTAGAGTGGAGCTGATTCTCGGACGGAGCTGACAGCTGCTGAGCGAGGTGGGGATGTAATTTCCAGTCAGAAACCAAGGCGTGGGCACTGTAAGAGGAGGCCGCTCAGGGGCGGCGGGCCCTGAGCTGACACGCGCAGCGGAGAGGCGGCCGCACCATCGTGATGCACTCGCCCCAACAGAGTGGCCGCCCTCGCGCAGATGGTGTGACCTCACACACCCTCACAAAAGACCGTCCGGCCTCTGAGGGCGAGCCCCGCGCAGACACACTCAGGGGAAACGGCTCGGCGTTCGGCTGACATCGCCGAGGAACTTCTGGGGTGCCAGGCTAGCAGTGTTCCCTTGGGTAGTGACATCTCCCGAGGCCTCACGTAGGCACGACTTCCCAATGAGGCACGCACGCGCCCATGTAATTAGAAGATCTCCAGATGTTTTGGGGTACGTAACGCACATAGCACACGGCGCGCAGCCTCGTAAGAGAAATAATTATTCGCCCCGCGGCGGCTCCCCCATTGGTGACCCGCTGCCATGCAGCTCGGGCCCTTGCGGGCATCCACTAGACAGACAGACAGACGGGCTCCCAGACACCCGGGCTAAGGCCTCAGGCACACCCGTCACCTCAGCCAGGGACGGCGGCTGACGACGCGGCCGGTTTCAATGAGCGCTCGCAGCGCGGGGCCTTCTTTCATGTGACGGATGCTTTATTGTACAAAAAGTTTCCAGTAACAGTAAATTAGGTTTAAAAAAGGACAAAAAAAGTCATTTTGGATAGAAGCGCTTCACTAATTGCTTTATTTAAGCACACAAGAAAAAAGTCTTATCTGACCAATTAGGTTGGAAGGGTTTTATTACCTTTAAGAAGCCATTAGCCAGGAAAAAACACTGAAAGCACTTGTGTCAAAACAAATAAATAATGCTCTCTCAATTAGCAGAAAAAGCGGTAAACCCCTGAAATTAAAGACACACATACTGCCTCATGCCGTGGTGAAGCCAGCACCCCACCTCCACCCCCAAACTAACAAACCCAGAGACAGCAGATCCCAGTCAGGCTCAGGAAAGACTGGGCGCCCCGGGGTCTGACAGTAAACATTCACAGTCCCCTCCCGCCCCATCCAGAGACCCCGGGGCGCCCCAGAGGAGCCTGCCTGCTCGCCTCCTTCGGGACCCCTCCAAGGCAGCAGGCGCCCCAGAGGCAGCAGGCACAGGCTCCCGCAGACAGAGGCGGTGAGCAGGTCAAGGGAGGGGTCACCCTGAGCTGCCCGGACCCCATCAATCCTTCCTCTGACTCCCCCAAGCTGCTATCCTTCCCCACGGAAAGGCTCAAGAGAAAAACGCAGCATTTCGAGAAGCCTGGCAACGTGGCAGCCCCCGCGGGAGCCCCCGCGGGAGAAGGGCACTGAGCGGCCCCCCCACCATGAGATCCCTGAAACCCCCCAATCAGACCCATTATCTCACCCTAAGCCACCCCAGTCCCCTCCCTGAAAGCAGATACAAACAAACGTGATCCTTCCTTAAAGGGTCACTTCCCTAGCGCATCGGAGGCCCCGCACCTGAAAGCCTGAAGCGCACCCAGCACGGACCCCGGGGCCCCACTCTGGAGAGCAGCCGGTGCACCCCTCCCCTGCCGAGGCCAAGTCCGCGGACAGCTGCTCCCCAGGCCCCCGCAAGCCCGAGGCTCAGGACGGCCACGAAGGAGCTGGCTTTCCATTCCCCGAACCGTCCTAGTGTTTGTGGGGAGCCCCACGCTACGCCCCGGAGGCCCTGGCGCCTCAGACCACCCCATCCCGAGGCTGCCCCGCACCCACTGGGGAAGGGGAGGGGAGCCAGGGGCGTGGGGGCCGAGCCATGGTCTCCCATGGTCTGTCTGGACAATTCCAATCTCTGCACCGGAGTGTAAACTTCTGGAAACCACCTAAAAGTCAATTCTGGAGACATTTCATGTGACTGGTCCAAATAAAATGTAACACATTTAATGAGGTCACGCTCTTTTTAAACCTTTTAAGAGTGGTTAAAACTAGGCGAAAGCCATCAAAAATCACACAGAGATCACTAAAACTATTCTGGTGTCTCCAGGCCCGGGAACACGTGAGCGCCTCAGCCGCCACCGTCGCCGCCCACGAGGCCGGGCGCTCTGGGGCACGGGCGGCACGAACTGACCCAAGCGCGCCGCCGCAGCGCCCGCTGTGGCACTCTGGGCCCCACTCGCGCGCGAGGCCCGGCCGAGACCCCCCCCCGCTGCGGGACGTGCCTGCCTTCTGGGCACGTCAAGTGGCAATGAAAGCGCCAATAAATCAAGCCACCAGTGGAATATTTTACTCTGAAATGGAGTGATGTTTGGTTAATAATTTGAGATTCACTAATCCTGAATGGGGTGACCCATTTAGAATGGCCTCTGTGTAAATTCACAGCTCATTAAAGGGCGTCTGGTTTGAGCAGGTCACTATGCAGCGAGCGTGTAAGTAATGGGCTGGGCAGGGACGGCCGGGCGCGGGCACGGGGCAGCGGCTGTTCCGGTAACTTCCACCACGCCGCCAAGCTCCTTGTAGCAGGAAGTGAAGTTAGGCCCTATCACCGACTTCTACATTTGGGTGGCTCTGCCTGGCAGCCCCTTTTGGTTTACAGGAGAAAGTGCAGTGCACAAATTATAGATGGGGAAACTCTAGTTACAATTAATTTAAACTTATGAAGCTGTTTTAACTGGCCCATCTAAACGTGTTAATTAACATCAATGATGGTTTCTTATTTTTCACACTTTGTTACTCTGATCATTAACAGTGATGGAAAAGCTAAATTAAGTTAATGGGGAACGGATTATAAATTCTTGAAGGACTTCTCTGTTTTCAACTGGAAAATACAGAGAGAAAGATGAAGAGGCAACTTTGCCTCCACTCATAAATTTTTGGTACCAAATTTCTTATAAACCAGATGGTTTAAAAAAAAATTTCCAAAAATTACTTTAACACGCTACTCAGACACGACTGCTACAAAACACGGCAGGGACGCGGCGCGTCTGCAACGCTCGGCTCACGTTCTCCTTCTAAGACACACGGACAGAATGGCGGACGCAGTCTCGGCTCCACAGCAGGGTCCAAAGTCCTCACACTCCTGCCAGTGAAGCAGAGACAGGCGCCCGCGCGCGCGAGGAGCAGGCTGCGAAGAGGGTCCGGGCAAGCTCGCCGCTCCTCGGCGGCGGCACCTCCGCAGGCGGCCGGCCGGCCCTCTGGGCACCTGGGTCCGAGCGCACCCCAGGCCGCGCTAGCGGTGCTTCACGCCCACGAGGACAACAGTGAGGACAACGATGAGGACAAAGAGTATTAAAATCACAAGCATCTTCCGATTCTTCTTTTGGTACTGCTCCGCCTACAGAGAGAGGAGGGAGAAGGCGGTCACTTCCCCGCGGCCACGCCGCCCCCGGAGTCCGGCTCGCGGCCTCCGGCCCTCACGCGCGACCTACCGGCGCCTCCGCTGCCCTCCGTAGCAGACCCGCCCCCGGGGCCACCAGCTCCCCCGGCCTGGGAGGCGCCCACCCGGGCCCCCACGCCCCGGGCTCACGGAAACGCCGCTGGGGCGCAGCGAGGCTGCATTCCGCTTTCAGGGCCACAGAGCCGCTCCTCCTCCCCACCCCTGCCAGGGGAGGCGCCCCCCTTCTGGACAGTCCTTGGGCTGAAAACACGGGCCTCCCCCACGAGACCCAGCCGCCAGCCGGGCGCTCTGGCGGGGCGCTGGCTCCCCCCTGCCTGCACGCGGAGACGAGAAAAACAGTTCACCCCAGGAAAGAGCAAGGGCAAGTGTGCCCTGGGGCTCCACATACGGAGAGAACCGCGAGCTGAGTTCCCCCGCGCGGACGGCGAGCCCCCGAGCCCCGCGCCCCGCAGGGCCGCCAGCAACACCGGCAGCTCGGCGCCGCCCTGTGCCGCCCGCCAGCCCGCGCAGAGCCGGGAGAGCGGCCACAGCATGAGGGCAGGCGCTGCCCTTCCAGGCCAGTCACGGCCAGGGCAGGCGCAGACGCCGGCGCGACCTGCCGGGACGCCCACGCTGGGCCTGCAGTCCCGCTCGAGCTCAACCCCGCCCCGGGAGCCACTCCCCAGCCGGCCGCGGGAGCGCCAGCAGCAGGCTCGCCTGGCCGGCCACAGCGAGAGGACGCGTCTCGGCTCCCACCCGGCCCCGGGGCCGCGCAACCCCTGGCTGTAAAGCCTCTCGAGACGATTTGCAGAAGCAGAACTGAGGCGGAGGTTTGGTCCCCACCACGCTTGCTTCCGTTATCCGTGTTGTGTTGCAGAACACGTCTCACTGGTTTCCACCTCAGAAACGGCAGGCCGGGGCTCCACCAGCAGCCGCGAAGACGCAGGGGCCGGGCGAGAGCCTGACGTTGTTTTCACTCGTAACATCCGGGGCTTGAAGGAAGCCACTCGGGATGCTGAAGGGCCCCTCACCACACTCGGGGCCCCGGCCGCCCCACAGCTGGCCGCGGCGGGGGCACGAAGGGCTCTGGTCCGCCGCAGGGCGTCACCGGGGCTGCGGGACCTGCCACAGGGAACAACTGGCCTCGAAGAGTGTGGCGGCAGCCCCCGGGGAGCGGGAAAGGGCGCGCGCCACAGCTAGAAGCACACAGGGCCTCGAAACAGAAGGAACTGGACAAAACCCGCACTGTCAAGCATCACAGTCCTTCCGGAGAAAACACGCGCCCAGTTACACTGAGGAGTGAGTGTGTGCACACCTCTCTTCACTGATTACAAGATTCCCAAGATGCTTTCCTTTAGTTTTTAGCAAATATCAAGAAAGATAGTCCTGACACAGCCACCTTATTAGCAAAGAAGAAGAGCTAACACTCTCACTTCAACACACTACGCTCTTCTCGAGGCAGCGGACGGACGGACTGTGGTATTAGAAGGGAAAATTAGATTTTTCTCGTCCTCAGAATGACCCTCCACCGGCAATTCATCAGAAAAGCATCACAACGAGAAAAGCTGGAGCTGGCAGTGGCAGAGAGACAGTGTTCAACAAGGACTTCAGCAAATGCCCATTCGACGGATTTTCTAGAACAAGGAGACTTAGGAGGGGCGAAGTCTTTTCTAGAGGGGCAGGCTCGACTCCCTCAAATGGAGTCTGGCGCCCCTGGAGTCACCAACTGGAATAAAATGGTGACAACCCACGTCATGGTCTGAGTGAGACCGTCTGTCACACATTTTCACACTCTGAGATTGAGAGCTGGCAACAGGCAGCGGGCAGGAGGTAGTTATGATGAAGAATCCTCTTACGAGCACCGGTATTTGATAACAGGCCCTCAAATTCTCACCTACCGAAAGACATTACCTTGCGGAGCTGCTTCAGGCCACCTTCGGTTCTGACGCAGGACTGCTCTACGTTATAGTCGATTCTATCAAGGACCGTGCCCTGAGGAAGAGGGGACGTGACA
Organism: Scalopus aquaticus; assembly: GCA_004024925.1. Lineage (NCBI taxonomy): Eukaryota > Metazoa > Chordata > Mammalia > Eulipotyphla > Talpidae > Scalopus > Scalopus aquaticus. Next base: position 15,628 of record PVIJ01003535.1, read on the forward strand.
GGCGATCAGCAGCCGCAAGTGGGAAAATTGAGCTTCAAAAATGAGATATGTAAATTGCAGACATCATTACCCACAGGATTATCTGTTTCACTTAACCGTGTTGTAAAGGTACCCACGGACAGCTCGGGAATCCATCATCAAGCAGTACCAGGCACTCAGCGGCAGAGTGCTGTTGCAATAAAGTCTGGCTCATGAGAAAGAAATACTAACAAATTGAGGCTTCCATTTTGGATTTAGCAACTGTAGGACACGCCACATTCAGACTTACCGGGGCTTTAAAAATATACGGTTCAGTGGAAACATGATCTAAGCAGCAGACGGCCAGCTTGTGTGTCCAGGTGCCGCCTAGACACTTGGATTCGAGCAAGCGGGGCACGCCAGTTACGCGAGGCCCGGCTGCGGTTAGGCCCGGATGCTGGCTGTCGAGTCTAAACGCCAACAGGTCTCCGTGGGTCAGAGAGAGATGGTGAGCTCCAATCCACCATCTAAAATGAAATGTTTGCCTCGAGGGGAGTTTTGTTTCTAATTGTTTAATTTCTTGGTTCAAACAGAGAGAAGGGGACCCTGAGCTGTGCGGGAGAACAGAGCTCCTCGCCAAAGGTGCCGCCTTAGGAGAGCGAGCAGAAGCTTCCCGGAGCCGGGGGAGTAATTACTGTAACTAGATCTTCCTCAGCCTCAACACTCCATTCTGCAGCTGGTTTCAGGGGGATCAGGACCCAAATCCCTCCTGGCGAGATAATGAAATACCCTAATCAGATTGTAACAGTGAACAAACAATTTAATTCTACTTGAAAGCAGGCAGTTCCAGTCGTGTTACACAATAACCTGCCAAAATCAGAAGGGAAATCTTATCTGCCGCCAAAACCCTTGCTGAGGGTGGGCAGACCTCACAAGGACCCCAAAGCATGTGTTCCTATGCACCCCTCGGTGTGGACAGAGTGCATAAGAACTTGTACGTGTCTTTTTTATCTCCCCTTCCTAAAGAAGATTCCTGGATATTTTGAAGGGACTGACAGCAGAATACGTACACAATTTGTACACACACGTGCATGCACGTGCACACACACTGGGAGACAGGTTCAAAATGTTTTCCTGAGTGTGGAATCAAAATTTTGAGTCTGGACAAACACCAGGTGCGACGGCAGGAAACCCAGGGACGAAGGAGGCAAACCCACGTACCTGTTCTACAATCATTGCTCCCAAGTCCCTAAATAGCTCATTTAGGTCAGAAATGGACTGCACGATTTGGCGAATCTCACGCTCCCTCTCTTCCACCAGCAGTGTGTTCTGCTCCACCAGCACGAGCTGGTCATCTGTAAAACCCTAGCGAGAAAGAGCACAGAACGTGTATGTTAGGGCGCTGCCTTCCCTTCCAGAAAGCTCAGGCGTGCACCGTTCAGGTGTAACTTAAGGAAAATGAACTCTGCATCAATTTCTATAAAGCGCAGAAACAAGCATTTCCTCTCCGCTCGCCAGAGAGATTCAAATCCCCACACAAGCAGAATCTGAAGCACTGCCGGCCAAAGCAGGGGGCGTGGAGAGAACCCCAGGTCTGCCGCTGCTAACAGGCTGGGAGCAGAACCGCCGGGGACACCCCCATGCTGCTCTGGGTCCCTGGGAGGGCGTGTGCAGACAGCTCCCCCAGGCACTGGGAGGCGGAGGGCAAGGTCTCCTGGAACCCCTGGACAGGAAGAAACAGCACGCGCCCACGACTGCTCTGCCTGCTGCAAAACTACTCGACGGACAGACACGCCAGGCGGTGCTGCCCCATCTGCAGTGCACGGCAGTGACAGGTCTGAGGAGGAGAGTGGAGTGCGAATGTACAGAAATTAATTCTGCAGCCCTTTCACGTACCCGATCATAAAGAGTATTATCGTCTCCATCATCCATTAGTGGTACGGATGTATCAAAAAAATGCTGGGATCTTTCCTCTCGATTCTTCATGCCTATCATAGATAGGAATTCACTTTACTCGAATATGTAAACCATCCTGGTTACTGCTGCACCATTAAAAGGGGGAAATCTAGAGTAAAACTCAACAAAATGGAGATATCCTTAGCAGCTTTAAGAGAAGCCTATCTCCAGGGGAGATGAGGGGAGAATAAGGGATTATAAACACACAACGATACGCAAGCATTTGGGCTATTCAAGACAAAAATCACACTGTCAATGTGGATAATTCACGCGATGCCCAGTGAATGGCAAAATGGCATGACTACCTGAGAAGCCCTAAGTGAAGCAGAAATGTTTAATCTAACTGCTGTCACAAACATTAAAGAATCAGTATTTTGCTCTAGAAGCATCTCTAGTAAGAATTCCAAATGGCCCTCATCAAAATTTAGAAGTAGCAAGATTAAAATACAAATATGCCGGTTGTCAGAGGAAGGGAGAACTAGTTTTGGGGGGACTATGTGGGGACACTGGTGACTACAGCGGCAGTAGAGAGAGACCCAGTCTACAGGCAGTCAGAACGAGGGTGCAGCTGAGACCCGACTGGCATGACTCGGAGAGAAAGGGAGACCGAGCACTCACTCGTGCAGGAAGAGCCCCCGTTGACAGCACCCCCAGGAGAGGTTTTCGGGACTTCTCAAAAACCTCAGTCATTATACAGACAGGGAGGTTAATTCAGAGACAACGGCTTTCACACTTAGCAGCATCTAGAGCCTTTTTCAATATGCTAGAGTGACTTTCAAATTCTTCACGCTTGACCCGAACAAGTCTTGTTTTCTCAGATGTGAGCTGTTTGGATCCCCCTCCTCAGCCTCTGCCTGGCGTGGCTGCATGTGTGTGTGTGTGGGAGGGGCTCCCTCTGGTCACAAGGGGCGTGAACGTGCTCAGAGCTCGCGATGAAAGGCACAGGGCGAAGTGGAGAACTGGAGCTAAGAAGGATTAGGAAGAACAGTTCCATGGTCCCAGAGCTGGAATTTTTATTACTCAAAGCCCCTTGCGTCACTCGGGTGCCACTCACGTTTGAGGTAGCCCGACTGCGCGTGCCTGAAGCTGGTGGAGAGCTCCTGCAGCGTCTGCGCCATCGAGGCCACCACGTTGCGAAGGAGTCGCTCCTCCTGCTCCGAGCAGGCCCTGCGGGCCCGGCTGGGCAGCGCCTGCACTGCACGCTGGCACCTGTGGAAGAGCTGAGAGGACAGGCCCGTGGCGCACGGCGGCCTGAGAGGAAGCCGGCGGTGCCAATGGCTCTGCCCACACCCGTCGGAGTAGCATCGGGCGCCCTGGAGACAGATTTGGATCTGGTCAGTGTGTGTGTCACTGCTCTTCCCGGCACAGCCGAGGACCCAGGGCCCTGGACGGCCCGAGATCAAGCCCCTCGCGGGCAAGGCGCCGGGACTCGGACCTTCCAGAACCCAGGCGCGCCCCCACACCAGCTCAAGTTAAAGGTTAAAAACCAGGCGTGGCACTTATCAATTAGTCAAATTTAGAATTTTACAAGATTTCCCAGGACAGTGCGTGTCTCAGGACACTGCCTTACTCTGTGCAGGCCAAGAGCCCCCAGTCTTTTCAGGCGGGAGCCCAGCTGGAACAGCAACACCCCGCAGGATGAGGAGGCAGCGGGAGCTCGCGGCGCCAAGTCCAACACCGAGGGGCCCGCTCCGACCGGGCACCGGCCCGCAGCAGCACCGGCCCGCTGAGCGCCTCCACTCCCGGGTCTGTCTAGACCCGCCCCGGGGAACCCAGGGAAGCGGAAGTGCCAGCCGATCGGCTAGGGACCTCGAGCTGTGCCACCGAGGGCTCTGGAGACAGCGGGGCGAGCGGGGCCACGCCCTGCCCACGGCCCCGCCTCCGTCCTCACCTGAGTGATCTCCTGGGTGGTTATCTCGATGGCGTGCTCCTGTGCGCTGCTGTCGTCCAGGGTGGGCCTGTTTAAATGCTGGTCGTGAAGATTGGCTAGTTCCTTCATCTTCTGCTTGATCCGGCCAACATCGTACTGGATCTAAACAGATGAAGTCAGCAACCCCACTGACACCTGCCAGGGAGTGTCTGACGCGAGACCACTAGCTACCCTCAGAGCACGAGGCAGTCTTCGGCCAAGCCGCGGGCTCACTGATGTGTGAGCAGCTTTGAACTCGGATGACCGGAAATCCAAGGCCCGCTCCTCGTTACACAGTTCTTCGCTTCTTTCTTGAATGCAGGTTGTTTCCACTAAACACGCGATCATAAATGCCACACGAACACCACCTGTGGGTGCACCCACAACCGGAGCGTTTCCAGGCACGTGACCCACATGCGGAAAGACCAGACTGCTGCAGACAGACTAGGAGGTGGCATGCCCTAACTACTTTCACAGAAGTGACTAGTGTGAAACTAACATCCAACTTACTTCGTCCACTCCGTCCACCCATTTCGGAGGTGACCGTTTCGTCACGCCAATCGCTGCCTCTGGATCGAAGCTGACGCCGGACACCAGCGCCATGCGGTCGTCGGCCAGCTACGGGAAACCAAGGGACAGCAGACAAATCACTCCGCGCCCGCGTAGGCGAGGACACCCTCGCCCCCTGGAAGCACCGCTCCCAGACGACTCGCGGACGCAGGGGTAGGTGCTGGCCTGGCTGTAAACTCGCTTGGATGCTGCTGGGATTTGCAACTGTTTCCTATTTTTTCAGGACCAGTTGTTAATTTCCTTGGACTTGCTGGTGCTCATGAATTTGACTTGACCTAGTTACAGAAATGCCGTGAAAAAGCCAACAGAATCCTTGGAAGAACGGCCCCGTGGCCCCCGGTGCGGCGGCAGCACTGGCCACGACAGACGGCGGCGGGAGGCCTCGGGGCCGCCCTGCAGCGGCGCGTCTGGAGGTGCCGAGCCCCCTCTGCCAGCAGGGCCACCCAGTTCTTGGCCACAAGCTCAGCAGCCATGTGCCGAAATGTGTGAAAAGAACTGCCTAGAAGTTAGCAAACTACCCCCGTTTGGCAAAAGCAACCCTGAGGCCTCAGTGCAATCTACAGGGTCATTTCTTTCCTCCAGCTGAATGTCCACAGGCCACATTCCCACTTACTTTAAATGACAGCGACAGTCCCTGTGTATTTTACCTATGCAATGCACCGCCTGGAGAGCTTTTCAGAATGAGAGGAAAATCACGGGTTTGGCTTGGTTGAGCTGTTCTCTTGCCTAGAGGTAGGGAAGGGGTGGAAAGGATCTTGAGGTGCCCTCCAGAGCTCAGAATTTATAAATGCCAGTTTCAAAAGACCCAAATGATGTTCAAAATAATGGAAAACAGCATATAAAAGTCCTTTAGAGGTAATACTTCGCAAATTTTCTAAATCACACTGCAAGAACTGGGTGAAGAATTTATATCGCTTTCCTTACCCTTTCACTGCACTCATCTAAATTTACTTTTTCATTCATTCAGCAAATACTTGTTTGCTTTTCTAACTATAAAGGATCAAGACCACATTTAAAATTCCACAGATGAAGGGGGAAAATATCCGAGAGAAAAAGCTACGTTAAAAGAGCTCTGTAAGTGAGACCGTAACTGCTGCAGAGAACTAACAGCAAAATCCCTCCCGGCTGGCAGTGTCCTGCACGTCCTCTTTCCCTTGGGGAGGTTCTCCCCCGCCCGGCCCCCGCCCCAGGCATGATGGACGCCTTCAGGGAGAGCATCTGGCACGGCGACGTGCTGAGGGCACCAGAGCCCCAGCCCCGGAGTCTGAGTCGTGATTTGTCTGCGGTGCTCAGCCGCGGCCTGGGCCCTGCGGGTCCGGGGTCACTTCAGGTCTCCAACAAATCACGTGTCTACAAGCTGACCCAGCTGGGCTGAGTCTGCTTAGTGGTGACTCTTCAGCCACCACCACCTTGCTTGTTTTAAGTCCAGTGATAGGAATTTTACCCTCCTTTTATTATTTTAATCCTCACCAGAAAAATCAAGGGGAGCTAGGAACTGTTATTCCAAGGTTAATTAAATGAGGACATTTAAACTCAGAAAAGTTAAGCAGCTTGCCCGAGGTCACAAAGCTATCACCTGACAGACTCAAACCTGGGTCGACTGATTCTAGAAGCCTCAGCTACTCCACAAACCGCCCATCACTTTGGCAGGCCCATGAAACACAATTGCAATTTGCTAAGAAAATGAAGCAAGACAATAAACCTTGAGGTCAGACGAATACAAGACTGGCCACCCACCTCGGCTCCCCATCAGCTGCACCAGGGCCCCCAGGACGGCCCCAGGGCACCCCTCCAGTCCACAGAAACTCCCTTGCACACGAAGCTGCAGAGCGCACCCCCACAGAGCAGGGGCAGGTGACAACAGGCAGAGAGGTCTGTCCCTCCAAACTCCAGCTGCAGCCACCAAGAGGTGTGCAACTTTGTGGAGGGTGCCCCGAATTAGCGGGCAACACCTCCAGTCCCAGCATCTGCCAGTGCTACAGCAGGTGCCAGGAAAAGAGTTGTTCCCAAATGGAACAGCATTCAACTTTCAACCTCCAGCTCCTTACACCAAGCCAAACCTAAAACTGCCAGGGGGCCGCTCCACAGCTCAGGGAATTTCCACTGTGCCAGCTCGTTGCTGAGCGCACCATATTTCACTATTACACCTTATTTCCATAAAGTAATAACACGTTGTTTAGTTTTTTAATTCAAGATCCTACTCTGTATTGTGCATAAATACACATTAAACTAAAAAAGATACAGAAATGGTATTTACCTAAATTTATCTGCATAGTAATTAGTGTCAATTTATCTGAAAATAAGTAAGAGATTATAAATCACGTTAGTTGAAATGGCGGCAGCTCTCTTAAGCCACACTTGATTTTCTACAGAGATGTGTTCCTGAGAAAGGCCCATACATCAGAACCGGGGTGAACACATGCTCTGCTGTGTCGTGAGGGAGCCTGCTCATTTGAAGACCCCTCTGAGACGGGCCAGGAGCTAGCGGCACCCCCAGCCCCTGGCACGCGCTGCACCACGACCCCACCAGGAAGCAGAACAGCTGATTCCTTGGGACTGCAAACCCCCAGTAGGAATAATCAAACCCTGTGACCCCACAGAGCCCGCACTCCTGGGCAGGCTACGAGCCCGTCTGTAAGGAGACGCAGCCCTACTCAGGAGAGACGTGCCCTTTTTGCAGTGTGTGGCTCTGGAAGACTCATCCCAGTGTGTGCTAGTTGGAAAAAAATAAAAACAAACAAAAACAGGTTCTGGGAATGGAAAAACATTATTGAAATGTCAATTATCTGAAAAGTGAACAAACAGGAACATAAAAAAAAATTTTTGAAGTGTAAAGGAATCATCCTTCCAACGTCCGAAGCCTCAGCCTCGCCTCCCACCTGAACCCGTGTTTTCTTGGGTTTTCAGATCCACGCTATGGGCTTTCACATTGTCGTCCTGTTCACTACAGACCTTCAAACCTGCCAGATCTTAATCCGCTGTTTTCCCCGCTGCATTTCAGCTCAGCCCCACTGCACGAGAGTGGGCATAAAGCTTTTTCTTTGTTGAACTTGTGCTGCTAAAGTTAAAAAAAAAAACTTTCCATTTTTTAAAATAAGAAAAAAGTTATAAAAGTTGTATTTATGAGGGTAATTCTGGCTTTTTGATTTGCACCCCGGCCGCCGTGCTCCGTGGGGTGCACTGCCTCACCAGAGCCCCAACTCGGCCGCGCAGGCACGGGCCGGTCTCCCCCATGGCTGCCTCGGACCCGCCGGAGCCGTTGCACCTGTCCCTCGAGAGCCCCCACGCTCCTAAATGTCGCTGCTCCGAGTACATGGTCTCCCTGCGCTCGGAAACCCGCCTTCCCTAGAAGGCACATGCAGAGCACCCCGAATCAGGGCAATGCGGGCGGCCCCTGCGGAGGGGAAACCCCGTCGGGTGCAGTGACCCCCCAGCACGCGGGCAGTGAGGAGCGAGTGACAGTTCCGGGCTGTGACGGCGAACGCGTGAGGGGCTGGAGGGACCGCACAAGGGCCACCGGGCGGCCGCGGAGGAGCCGGCCGAGGATGGGCCCAGCTCGGCCGCCGGGCGCGGGAGGGCGACAGGCAGCCAGAGCCCGCAGGCCCCTTCAGGGAGGGGGTGAGCGCGGAGTCACAGGCCAGGGGGCAGCGCTGCCCCTCCCACAGACATCTGTGAGAGTTCCAGCCCGTTTGCTGCTTCTGGTCATGAAACTAATAAAAGTTCAAAACAGACACTTTCTAAACGTACAAACAATATAGAGAAAAGTGCAGAGAAGAAAGTCACCCGGGCGTGCACGCAGACTTGCCTTTGTTGTCCACCGAGATCCCCCTTCCAACAGGCACGTGGGGGGCTGCAGCGCCAGGCCCTGACCTTTTTAGGGCCTGACAGCAAAGCTCAAGGGGGGACTGTTCCCTCTTGACGAAGGTGGACAGCAAGGCGGTGTCCACGTGCCTCCAAGCCGGACGCGTGCAGTTTGCCATTTTTTCCAGCTTCCTACGGTGACTGTTAAAAACCCAACGACTGGAGGGGTTACTTTGTCACAGGAGGGGAGCGGATTAGGGACAGAGGGAGCGGATTAGGGACGGGGGACGAAGGAGCAGCCAGGCACACTTCTCAGGGGACACCCAACTTGGCATTTCGGGAGAAGAATAAAGAGTGAGCCCTGCGAGGTGCAGGCTTCTAAGCAGGTCTGAGCAGGGCAGACGCAAGGGGACAGATGGCGGGAAGCCGGCTCCCAGAGGCCCCACTGCCACGCAGGAAAGTTCGCTTAACGCACAGCTACCGGGGTGAGCCGGGGTCGCTTGCAGTTATTCCTGGGGGACACGGATTTGCAGCCCAGTGCTGCCGTGGGGAACCCGGGCCCGAGACACCATTGCGAGCCCATCCCCAGCTCGCAGCCCAGCACCTGGCACTTAGCAGGGATAATTAGCCAAATGAGTCAGCAACGTATGGAGCAAATAGATGAAGTAAATTAGCAAACATGCTGTACAGTTCTGGAAACTGCACTCCATAAAGACATAATGACTCTGGACAAAGGCAACAGGGCGCGGGCGGGAGGGGGCAAGAGCGCGAGCAGGCCGGACTTCGGGCCCAGGGGCTCGGGGCAGGTGAGGGAGTGAGGAGAATGTGCTTCTCCGCCCAGAGGCTCACTGACAAAGGGGCGCACCCTTCAGACCCTTCTTCCAGAGGAATAAAAGCAGAGGCCCCAGGTCCTCCAGGGCAGCAGGCTTCTGGCGCTGCGGCTCGGACAGGAAGCAGGCAGGCGGGAACGGCCCCGGCGGCACGCGGGGGGCAGGCTGGGACCGCTGACCTAAGCGGGTCCGGTCTTGGGCATTTCCCCCCACCCTCCACTCCCCTTTGGGGGCCTGAGCCCCCTATTTCCAAACCATTCATCAGCGTCTGCTCTACAAGAAGCTGCTTTCTAAGCCCCCGAGTCTCAAGGGGGTGGCGAGCAAAGGCGCCCACGCCGCAGACCCCAGAACGCCCCACCTGGCTGGCTGCGCCCTGAAGTGACCTCTCTGCAGAGCCGTCGCTGGCCCGGGTTCCCGGGTGGGGAGGGCAGCCAGGGCACCTGCTTCTGTAAGTCACCAGCCAAGGTCTGTCTTAGAATCTAAACGCGTCTGGGTAACAAAGGTAATGCCTGCGCATGGTTTCAAACCCTATCTCCACTCTAAGGGCAGGACAAGCAGCAGAAAGAAGTTTCTCTTCCATCAAAGACCTTTCCTGGGAGGCATTCCCACTGCTAACAGCTTCTTGAGTCTCTTTTCAGAAATCCTCCAAGTGCGCACAACGCTATGTGTGAGCTGTTCTCTGTACAGGGTGAGGCTCGCTGCCCACACCAGGGGCGCCTTCCCACCAGGCGGACTGGAGGCCTCCCGCAGCCTCCCCGCGCCTCGCTCTTGTTCACAGTAAGAGCATCAGCTCCGTTAAGAGACTCGGGGTGCACCCGCGTAGCTCCCTGAAGGGTGCTCGCGCTGTCTCCAAGGCTGTCATCATCCGCTGGGGTCCTCAGGACCTCAGCAGAGCTGCTCCTGCTGGGTGGGCCTCCACGGGGTCGCGGCCAGCCGCCCGATCCCCCCACGCTGCTCACACTCGTGAATTAAAACACAGGGAACAAGAGCCCCCGCCCCACCACTCTTTAAACGTCCACCTTCAGGAAAGGATTTTTACCCTGCACTGTTGAAGCAGATAATAGAAACGCGCGTCAAGAGCCACAGCTGGATCTCCTTCCCCCAACCTCCTGCAGCGCCCTGACATCGGGGGCGCCGAGCACGTGCTCGCTGTCTTCTGGGTGAATCGCTAATGAGCCCTGAGAAGGCCCAAAGCGCTGCTCAGAGGGCAGAGCGCCGGTCGCCAGGAGCTCGGAACCCACGCGCGGGCTGTGAGGAGCCCCCGCAGGCGATAGGCCCCAGACCTGACCCCCCTGGCAGCCTCGCTGCGTCCTCCTCAGAAACCACAGAGTTACACATGTAATCCTAACAACCACCTCGTTGATGCAGGTTCAAGAAAATGTTCAACCGTCCCTGCTGCTAAAGTTGAGATGCTTTTCCAAGAGAGGAAACAGTGTTCTTAACCATCCTCTGCATCAATTCACCTGGGGTAAAAACACGTTAAATAACTCCGAAGTACGAAATCATTAAGAACAACAACTATAAGTAATCAAAACAAACGCTAGAATATGTATAAAGTGTTAGCATTTTATATACGACCAAAAACTTCAGAAAAACAGGCGTAATACAAAAATATTCAAAACACAGTACCTCATCCAGCTCCTGGAGAGACATGTTGTTCCCGTCCAGTTAGGGGCAGCAGAAAGAAAGAAGGACGGGGACAGACAGACAGGTAAGGTATGGTCAGTAGAGAAAACACTGAGATGTTAACTCAAAAGTTGACTACAAATAAAGATCCACTAACCAAGGCATTTAAAAAACCCTCCCCTTCTGACTCTTCCCCTTTTTAAAAAAGCTACATCAATAGGTTTTTTATTTTTATTTACCATGATTGTTGTTTTGGTAAATGAGATAGGAAACGGACAATACATAACTGAAAAGTCAAAATACAATAGAAACAAATAAAGCATGCTTGCTTCAGTTTCACTAAAATAGCTTGTTAATCTGTTTCATGGATATCAAATACTATATGCAGTACTCTAAATTTTCCTTAGGAAGATAAGAGAGTAAAGGGAAAATGCAATTTTACCATGTCAGATAAACATACACTTTAACACATAAATCAGTCCTGCAAATGCAACACAATTAGAAGGTGAACAACCCACACCGTCTACGGCTGCATCTGGACAAGATCTCAGTGACCACACGTGTAAGGTCTCGGTAAATTAAACCCCGCAGCCCCGGCTCCAGCGGGAGATGAGCGCCCCAGGACACGCTTCCCCGGAGAGAGACACAGGTGGGAAAGGCACACTCTCCCCGTTTGCTTGGCAGGTATTATTATGGCTCTAGAACGCGCACAGTTATGTGCAAGCTATTATGAAAAGTAAACAAAGGGAGAGATTTTTTTTTTTAGGGGGAGCTATGAAGGCAGAAGCACCGGCAGCCAGGGGATTAAGTTTCAATTTAAAACTAAAGGCTCATTTTTAGATCAATGTGGAACTCTATCTTCTGAAAAGACATTTACTAATGATAGATAATCTAAAGAACTAGCTTTTTTTTATACAGTATTGATCCCTGAAATAATTAGTGGTGAATTTCAATAATCAACGGTGTTGATTAATTTACGCTTAGTAATAAACTTAGAAAAAAACAGAACGTCCTTATTTAAAAATTAATAGTGCAGATGAAACTGGTCTGTCAGGGCCAAAAGATCATCGAACAATGAGAGCAGTAAAATGTAATCCGGCAACGTTCCTGCACGGAAAATTCAATTAGCTGACATTACAGAAAGCTGAAGTCCTCTTCACCGCTTCTACAGTTTGCTATGAGCAAAAGAGAGCTCTATTTACACCCCCCTGCCGTAGCAGTAGTGCTAGAAGATATTAATAGAGAAGAGAGTGTCAAATGGAAATCTGATTTAATTGTCTTTTACTTTATAAAGGAAAATTTTTTTTGAGCTTAACGTTTTCAAAAAGAAAGCACTGAAGTGTTTTTATTGCTAACACAAGCCACAGGCAGCAGCCCGACTCCAGCGTGTCGGCGGCACAGCTCCCTTCTGCGGCAGCCTTTGCCATCCACCCTCCCGAGGCCCGCCGGGCTGGGGTTAAGATCTCTGCCACACCGGAGCTGCTTCCCGGGGCCTTCACCCTGAGCCTCAGGTTTTGACAGCCGTTCACGGATAAGAGGTGAAACGAGGTAGTGGGATTCTAGGGCTCTCTCTGACTCTTCACGAGTAAGACAAGCTTTGGCCATTCCTGAAGTCACACAGCCTATTCCCGGCTCAGATGGGGACACACCCAGGCATGCGGGCCTCTGCACCCCACCTTCCAGCCACCGATTTCATTAACAACTCAAGGGATTACTTGTGATAGCTACTCAAATACGGAGAATTAAACCGAAAAGGTCATTTTTTTCAGAGCCCTCCCCTATTAAAAATAGAAGGCTTTCAAAACTCCTCCCGCCACCAAATTACCAGAAACCTTCATCAAGACGTGAATTAAAACATTTAGAATCACCACCAGGAAAAACCAAAATACAGCCAAATGAAAACACGTTACTACACATCATCACCTTCTAAATCTTTATAATGTCTAAATCTAGGTTTCTGACCTGCCAGTGGCACACAATCAAGCAAATATTGAGAGCTTCAAGTAGCATGTGGAATTTATAGTCTCAAGAACTTTCTACATAAAACTGAAAAATAAGTGGAAACCCATCTGTGTTTACTCAGGAAGTCTGGAAAAGTCGAGCAAAATGAGTTGGAAATACAGGTCCATGCTATAGTGATATTTACTTTATTTCCGTTACTGCCAGAAAAGTTTGCTTCACTTTTATCCAACAAAGTACCCTTATTCTCGAGTAAGCCTCATTGCTCAAATGGAAATCTTTAGAAGCAGAAAAGCAAATAGATCTACAGAGAAATATACAATGATTTCATACTTGGATTCCAAAGACAGGGAACTAGTTTTCCAACAGATCCAGCCTGGACTGAAAGTCAGAACCTTCAGCACCAAGTGCAGATGGCCGGGGAAGGCCGCAAAGGGAGACAGAGAGACGCTGTCCCGTCCGGGAACAAACTGCCAACAGCAGGGCCTTCTGCGCTGGGGCCTGCGGTGGGCGGGGGTCCCGGGCTGGCAGGCAGGTTTGCTGGGTTCCAGCCCAGCTCCCCAACTCGCTGGGTGGCCAACTGCCCAGCAAGGCGAGCTGCTCCGAACCTCACTTTCCCTGCCTGTATCTTGAGAAAGCCGATCACCCCTCCTCGACGGAAGGGGCTGCACGTGGGCAGGGGCGCGCTCTCCACCCCTCGGGCAGCGTCTGCGCGAGGCCGCGCCAGGCCGGGTCTCTGCCACCACAGCTGATCCCTAATTGCTATGCTTTGGGGTTTTTTTTTTCCTCTTTAAGTCTACCACGTTTTATTGAAAATAATGTGCTGGTTTCAAACTAATCTGAGACCAATTAACCCCAGCTTGCACTTGCAGCTCGCGCATTGCTTCAGAGCCCAGAACAGAGGAGCAGGAAACACCACCAGAGCAGCTCCAATGCCGGGGCTCCACTCCAGGGCAAAGGAAAGCGCACACGCCACGCAGGGCACCTCAGCGAGTCTGAACATGACTCCACGCTGCCTTCTCACTCACCCCTTGGGCTCGACACATCCTTTGGGGTGACTATTTAACTCTGGGAATTCATTTTGGCTTCTTGAGGCCAAGCCACCTGTGGCTACTCAATTGAGGTGCGGCCTTCAACGCTGCACGTGGCCGAAACGACACCAAAGTCACTTCTGAACAGCACGGGACAACTGCCCTGACTGGGCGGGCAGGTGCAGCCCTGCTGCCACGCGCCCGGTCAGGAGAGAGACGCTGGCACTGAGAGCGCTGAGAAACGGACAGGTCACTACAAATCACCTAACTCAACCCCTCCGAGCACAGATCAGCCAGATGTCTCCAGGGCCTCGAGGCTGGCCGAAGCTGCATCCTGAGTGTGCCACAAAGTGACGCGGAGCCCCCAGTTCCCGACATCACAGCCCAAAGCTTTGTGTGGCCCCGAGGCCCGGCCTTGGTGGGACCCCCAGAGCTGAGGCCAAAACAAAAAGAATGAGAAATGAGAAACGCTGCTAGTCGAAAAATCAAGCCTCAAGCCCGGTCTGCTTTTCACCGTTGATTTCACTAATAATCAACACCACCCAGACTGCAATTAGATAGAATTTTGTTTCCTTTTGGGTGCTTTAAAAGGGTACAGAAAAACCAGATTTCCTTCCTAGGCGAGAAACTTCGCCACTCCGCCCGAGTCAGGGCTGCAGAGCCCCGAAGAGGCTGGGGGAAGCGGCAGGCTGCAGGCTCCTGCGGCAGGAAGACTCCTGGGCCAGAGCCCCCAGGCCAGGGCTGGAGGCCAGCGCAGCAGCGGCTCCGGGGGCAAAGGCTTCTGTAGCGCTGAGGTCGCGCACCCAGGGGCTGGAACTTGTGAGGGCACCACAGGAGGTGTGGAAGGCAACAGGCAGAGGGTACCAGAGGGGGATGTGGGGTCCCTTCTGCCTCGGGGGCTATTTGCTTACTGTCACCTACAGCCGCACAAACCTGTGGGGTGCACCTGGGGGGCAGACAACCGCCCCCCACGGCCCCCACCATCCCCTCGTCTGTCCACAAACCAGGACACACAAAACGCAGGCTGAAGCGTGCTGAATGAGATGGCTTTAGGCACACTCTGTTGTGAGGTGTGTGGAACACAAACACACACAACTTTCCAATCAATTTCCAGTTTTTTCCTTAAATAAGGATGTGAAAATTCAGGTTTAAAACTAAAAAAGAGAGAACAAACAAAAAACAAACCCTGATCTATTACTATAGATGTGACTTATTTTCAGTTATGAGATAACAAATATATACACCAAAATCTACTATAGCTTTTTCTTCTAAGCAGGAACTTAACATTCTGGCAATATCTTTTTTAAGTTAAACTAGATTTAGCCACTTCCTTTTTAATTACTCGAGTTTTAGATAAATATTTGCAAACTGTCTTCTTTTTCATTGTTTTAATTTTTTTCACATGACAGAGACAGCTTTTAAGTTTTTATTTCTATATCTTCAGCATGCAAAAAAGCAGATAAAATGGTATAATGTCTACTCCACACACGAGTTGACTTAACAATTAATAACAACGTGCTTTATTTGTTTTCTTTATAGGGGGCTAAATATATAAATTGGTATTTTGCTATTTTACCAATCCTTTCTAATAAAATTAATTTAATTAATTTTATTTAATTATTGACTAATAATTTCTTAATAGCACCCAGTTCATATTCAAATTTGACAGATAAAGTTATGATTATGCTACATGGTTTTAAAATGTGTATCAGAAACGTGGTTCTAAAATTTTCACAAGCTGGGTATGCAAAGAAAAACATTCAATAAAGTTTCGTAAGATGAGGTTTTTCTCCAAAATGTTCATGACACTTCTCCAACTTCCAGAAAAGTTGAAAAAAATGTACCCTCTTGCTAACACATTACCCTATTTGACTGTGTGCGTGCTGGGAGGGCAACTACCAAATCAACTATAAGCAACACTGCACCCCAAAAACTTCAGAAACGCATCACATGCCATGTGTTTTTAAAGCACACAATTAAAATATATTTTCTTTTTAAATTCTAACTGAAGCAAACTTTTTGTTTAATTACAAAATCTATTTTTTAAATAATCTGAATTGACTACAAAATTGTATTTTAAATGCTCTTACTGCTTACAGTGATCTCAGAAAGATTTTAAGTTGCCAGACTAATATAAGTATGTGACATCTTAAATGGTGTAACATGTAGGAAGTATTTTTTAATGTTCTGATTTAGACATGGATTTTTAGTTTCAGAAATCTATTTTCAAGAAATTGTATAAATTGGCTAAATAAAACACCATTTTCTGACATTTCTAATTTTCCAAATGCTATGTTACCCAATTTTAACTAACTCTATCTGCACATTTTCTGAAATATCTATGTTTTTTCCAAATTGTATACTTTAGCTCTCCATTTTTAATTATTTGACTTGGCTCCTATATATTTTTTAAATCGCCTAGTTTAGAAAAGCATCTTAAAAACCGGCTTGACTTAGAGATGCACTTTTAAAACGCTGCCGGTGTCAGGAACCAGCGCTTTAACTGTCTGACTTAACCATCAGTAATAATCTTAAAAGTCGCAAGCTATCTAACATTCGAGGGTATTTAGAATCTTACATGATTAAAAATTCTAAAGTGGATAATATGTTTTTTTGACCAGTTAAAATTGATAACCTTAGAAATGGTAACGCCAGTTTTCATGTTTTTTCCCCCACAAGGTAACATAAAATCAAGCCATTTAAGAAACAAACAGTTTTTAACACCTAATTTAACAAAACTAAAATTTCATTGAGGAATTTTACTCATTCAATTTCTACTCTCTAATTCTTGGCTTATTTCAGAACAGCATTTTCAAAATAAGCGCTGGAATTAGCCGTTTCCATCCCACACTTACTTCACAATAATGCCCTTTCTTTCAGCTTACAAATGTAAAACCCTTCAAATTCTTAAGTAAATGAAAACCTAAACACACTGTCGCTGTTTACCCTTGCTTTTAACCCGAGTTAAAAAATAACCTGTGATTTTTATTTCTAAAACGGTTCATACTACTTAAAAGAGCTTTTCTGTATTAGCAATATGGCCAAGGACATTTTCCACTTATGAATTACAAAAAGGAAAATCTGTCTTTGTAGACAGTGTGTCAATAATCAAGCACAATGCCTAATTTTTCTGAACCATTTAAAGCCATAAAGAAAAATATTAAAAGGCACCACAGTAGGTGAGAGATGAAGTAAATGTGAGATTCCAAAATTTTATTTTGGGTATAATCCCCAAGAAACTGGTTTGGGGTGATTTTATTCCCTCAGTCAAACCTATTCCAGTTACAGCAAGTAGCCCCCAGCACATGCTAGCTAGCTCCATAACGACACTGTTCAGTGATCAGATTAATCACAGACTAATCATGCCCCGGGAAGAGTTCATCCAGAACCGCTCGCACTGAACAGAGCAGGAAACTGAGGCTCAGAAAGGAAAAGTAACCCCATCGAAACCCTAAGTATTCTTCCATGCCCTCTCTAGGAAAGAGTCTGTTGCTGGGCTGAAGAAAGGTTCAGGTTGATTAAGTCAGGGGGTGAAAAAAAACCACCATGTGCTATTTTGGGGATTAATTTTCACATACACACCATGCATTTTTTAAAAAGTTCGAATGGAGGGAAAAGCTTAATTTCCTGTGTGGGAAATGGAAAACGAAGGACCTAGCACCTTACAGCTCACAAACACAAGCCCCCAGGAAAGCAGTGAAGCAATTATTCCCAGGGAACACAGCCACACAGCAGGCGGGAGGCCATTAAAGAAAAAGGGCGAAAAAGAATACACACACACACACACTCTCTCACACTCACACACACCTCCTTCCTCATTGGGGGGGAGGGAGTTGTTCATTTGCAAGGATTTGGGGCTGAGATCCTGCAACTCGGCCCTTTAGGACCAAAGTGAGGCCCCGCTTGGGGGGCGGGGGAGGAGAGAGGGGGGCTTAAGACAAAAAGAAACAAAAAGGCTTTAGAAAAGGCCCAAAGCCTCCAAATCTTAGTGTTAAAAACATGTAAATTGGAGGCGGCCGGTCGCGCAGTGACGACAGGGGGTGGGGGTGGAGGGGGGAATTGGGAGGGTGGCGGAAGTGAGGACAGAGGGCAAGGCAGACATGGAGCAGGGGCCTAAAACTGGTTTTTTTGCCCATCCAGGGTGATCGCTGCCCGGAGACCTTAGCCCAGAGACCGGGTATTTCCGTATGACTCTTATTATTCTCATCTTGTTTTCTTTTTTAGACAGAGAGACAGACAGACAGACAGACAGGCAGAGCCGCTGTGCACACGGTGCGTGTGTCGGAGAGGCCGCCAGGAGACTCACCGCAGCAATGCTACGTGAATGCAGAGGGCTGGAGGTGGTGTGACTACTCACTTGCTCGGCTAACAGCTGCCGGTTTTGGATGGAATTATTCCGCAACAACAAGAAAGCGTCGGTTAAACGCCTGGTGGCCATGTCTCACCCTTTGTGACCCCCCTCTCAGGGGACCCCGCCCACTTATAGTCCTGATTTGTTCACTTTCTTTCTCTTGGCCTGGCCTAGTAGGCCCACCCTTCACAGAAGCCTCTCTTAACAAGGCCTCAGGCCTCGAGCCCGACAGGCGCAGCTTTGCACTTAGCCCAAGCGCAGAGACCCCTCCCCAAATAATCACCTAGGCTTTCCAATTGTCTGACTCCCCCTACCCAAGAGCGGCCTTGGATCTCCAAGCACTTAAATCCCCCCAATCCTTGCCTCGCTAGCCAACGTCCCAGAGACCCCACCCCAATCCAACCTGGGATCTACAAGCGTCTAACTCGCCAATCCGGCTCTGGACTGGGAGGCCCTGAAGCCCCCTACCCCCGTTAGTCTCTGAGACCCCCCAAGGGTCTTGGCCCCCTACCCCTAACTGGGCTCACACACGTCTAGACCTCGGCCTGCGGCTGGGTTCTGACTCAGTTTCCCCACCAGAGGCCTGCTCCAGGCCCCCTTGGAACAAGCCGGGCCAGACCTGGGCCTTGCACGCCAGGGCGCCTGGAGCGCCCTGCCTGGGCCTGGCCTGAGCCTGTGAAGGCCCGGGCCGACCTCCTGACCCTTCCCCTCGCTGGGCGGCCTGCTCCCCCGGGCCTCAGCCGGCGGCCGGCCTCCCAGAGGGCAGCAGGGCCAGCCTCCCGGCCTCCTCACTCCTCTTCTCCGGCTCCCTCCATCCCCGGATCTGACTGCAGCTCAGCCCCGGGCCGCTTCCGTGCCGTGGTCCCGGGTTCTGGCGTCCCCCCTGGCCCTCTTCCTGTCCGTCTCTCGCGAGTGCCCCCCTGCGACGTTCGCAAGCCTTGCTCGCAACGTTCCGGGCGCGGGAGCTCCCTGCCCCGCTGCCCCAGGGCGCGGGGCACTCCGCCCTCTCCGGGCAGCTCGCGGGGCGCGGGCCTGGCCCTTGGCTCCGCGGGCCCGGGCCCCGGGCACGCGCGGGCGGGCGGGCCTGAGCCTCGGGAGCGTGGGCCCTGGCTGGGGACCGCTGCCAGAGGCCTTGGCGCGCGCATTAGAGTGGAAGTTGCACGGCAGGCAAATTTAGGCCCCGGCGCAGCTGAAGTTGGAGAGGCCTGCGGGGCCGGGGCGGGAGACGAAAAGTTGGAGACGAGTGCCTCTGGAGGCCGAGCACGCTCCACTGCAGGCGGCGGCCCGCGCTCGCTTGTTTTCCATTCTGGAAAAAAAAAAAATGGATTCGAAAACAAGCAGGAGCGAGGAAAAGGCGAGAGCTGCAGGCCGCCCGGGCCGCGGCCGGGGGTCGCAGCCCCCCCCCCCGCCGCTTTCTGTAGGGGGCACTGCAGGGTTGCGAAGCTCAAGTGGAAAAGTTCCCCGAAACTTTGCCGGCACCCCTCCAGCCCACAAAGACTCTGTCCTGCCCCGTCGCCCCGCGCCGGCGTCCCGGGCTGGCTTTCCCGCCGTGCTCGGGAGCCGGGGCCGCCCGCGAGCCCCACACGCCGCCCGAGCGCGCCGGGCCCGGGCCAGGCGGCCCCCGCGGGGAAGGCTCGAGCCGACGCGCGTCCGACCCGGGTCGCCCACGGGCGCCGCGAGACCGAGGCCCGAGCCGGGAGCGGCGGCCTGGGCCGCGCGCGGGGGCCGGAGCGGGTCGGGGTCGCGGCGTCCGCGCCTCCCCGGGACCCGGGTCAGGGCCGGACTGGCTTCCCCGCTGCGGCGAGCGGAGACCCCGCGGGGCTGCCCGCCGGGCTCGGAAGGGAGGTCTTGACAAAGCAGCAGCGCCCCGAAATCGGGGGGCGGGCCCTCTGTCCCCGCATTTGCTGTGTTGAGCAAACTTTGCACACACGTGTGTATTTCCGAGCGTTTCCCGGGTGCTGAGCGCGGGCTGGCGAGGACGGGCGCAGCCGGCCGGGGCGCACAAAGCCCGGCCGCCGCTCACAAAGGGCCGGCGGGCTGGCGCGCGAGGCGGCCGCGCGGCTCCGCGACACCGGCGGGGTCCCCAGGGGCTCGGCCGGAGCGCTGGGGAGCCGGGGTCCCCCGTCTTTGCCAAAGGAGAACGCGTCTGTGCGTCCGTGGTGCAAATCAAAATTAATGTGAAATCTATCGGGTGGGGGGGTACCAAATGAGGAAAAGAAAAGAAAAAGACCCGAGAGCGCCGGGGCGCGGGGTTCGTTTGCCGGAAGGGCTGAGCTCCCTGCGCCGGGGCGGCGGGAGAACGAGCTGCTCGGGGAAGGGGCGCTCGTTCGCCCACAGACTTCCCGGCCGGGGAGAGGCTCGCGCGGGACACAGCGGCAGCCGCCTCGCCGCCGCGCTTAGCCCAGATCGCCCGCCCAAGGCGGACTCCCCGAGTTTTCTCGCGCAGGGAAATTCGGGGAGCCTGTGTTGGAGCCCCCCAGTTGCGCCCGGCACCCCGGAAATCTTTGCCTTTGGCAGAAGGACGGCGAGTTCTCGCTCCCCGCCCCCCGGGAGCTGTGACCCCAGGCACACGGCTAAGCCCCCTCCCCCGCGGAGGACTGATATTGTAAATAACAACTGAGCTGATCTCCAGTGAGAACATCAGATTAGAAATGTGGCCGCACTCTGTTCTGTTCTCTGGAGCACGCACCACCTAGCAGAGCGGGACTTGTTTACCTCTCTGCCTCTCTCCCTAGGCTAGAACGTGATCTTCCTCCTACGCGGGGACAGTGTTTTATTCATCTTTGTACCCACTGCCATCTCCTCTGGCTTGGAATAGACTGCAGATAAATGTTTTTAAAATATGTGCATGAATGAATGAGAGACGGGCGATTTAGTCCCCAAACTCTCTGACTTCCCTCAAGTGACTTTAAGCTTTTATCTGTTAAGAAAGAAAAAAATGTGGGGTTTTAATAATCCTTGTAATCCGTGCCCTGTCTACCTCTCGGGGCGATTGTGAAGATCAAATGAGATAAGTGAAAACCTTTGTAAACCATCAGGTGCTGAGCAAATATTACAGAGGATGGTTATTCATTCAGTCCCTTCGCTTGGAAAGCTTAACAAAGTAATTCCTGGTCTGTGTTTCAGCAGATGGCGGCCGCCCGTCCTGGTCAGTCTTAAATATTTATTGCAGGACAATCTCGTTCTTACATTTAGGAAATCAATCAAGCTTCCATTTCTTTGAGAGAAATGAACAGTGCTTGCACACATAAATAATGGGGGAAAAATCCTCCTATTCCCAAAACAGCCACCCCACGCAGCCCAAGAGCCAGAGCAGAGCGGTCGTGGAGAATCCGTGCGATTGGCACAGCAGCCCAATGGCAGCCCCAGCAGCTACCACCCAGCCGTGTCCGGGCGTGGGGCTGTGTGCGTGAAACAGTGTTAAGTGAAAACCAGGGCGCATGGGAGAGGCCGTGCTTGCAGGCCAAGATCGTGGCCAAGGACGCCTGACCCATATTGGAAGGGAGGGGAGGAGGATGTAAATCATTATGTTTGAATGTTTCCTTGGCTGTTTTCTTTTCCTGTCAAGTGGGTTAAGCCCTTTTTTTTTTTTTTTAAGCATTCCCTCATGGCCAAGTATGTGTTTCCTTGGAATAGAAATCTAGGTTGATGGTTTTATATTTTAAAAGCTTTCATTGTGACTCATTCTTGGCCTGGCCTAGGACTCTGTGATACTCCCCAAGCTCAGAGAGCCTGGGTGTCCTGTTCTTTGGGTTCATACCCACTTTCTAATGTTTGGTCAACGGATCCAAGAAGTCACTTGGAGACAAGTGTTTCATTGTCTCCTTGTCATCTCAATCAGCACAAAGGCCATTAGGCACACGGGCCCGTGGAGGCAGGAGCAGCAGTGGGCCTTGGGGTTCGGGCGCTAACAGGGTAGCTCAGAGTGAGACTCACACCCCCGGGTGAAGATGGTCAGACCAGAGAGAGCTCGGGCCCCCCTCCTGCAGCCCTGGCACATGCTGAGTGCTCCAGGAACGGGCAGTGTGCCTTCTTAGAGCTGCAAAAAGCCCCGGTAGGTGCCACTCTCCCTGGGAGGAAGAGGAGAGCCCTCTCTAGGAACACTGGTTTTTGTTCTGTGACTACGTTGTCCTTTTTCGGAGAAGAGGGGCTTCAGCAGCCTCGGATGGACACCGCTGCCCTTGGCCTCTCTGGCGCCTATTTCTCTGCAGTCATCCTGGCCTCGGGCAGCGGCAAACTCCCCTGCCTACAGAGTGTCTCCGATGCGCAGATCTGACAGAGCAGGCAGATTCGAGCCAGATTTCGGGAACAGGTGCTGTGTGTTCTGTGTCCCCAAGTCACCCCTCAAAACCTGGAGTACCTGCAACCGCAGAACATCCCCTGAGCTCCCTTCTGCGACACCTCTCCCAGCCGCGACACTCGGAGTGAGACACCGGCTTTTGTCCATAACCCATTAGCTTTTTATAACCATACAATTCAATTCAGTGGGCATTTCTGAAAATCTCGTGGCGGCTGTGCCTAGCTCCTGCCCGGCACTGCTAAAAGGGATGGAACAGAGCAAAACTCTTCTGGAGAATTTGCAGTCTGCACCGCTGCTGCCCAATTACAGGCCTCCAGCAGCCTCCTAATAGCCGCCCTCTCCCCCTCCATCTATCCTGTACCCTGCAGCCATGGTGACCTTTCCAGAGCGCAAATCTCATCATGTCACTGCCTGATTGAGGCCCCGAAACAGCTCCCTCTGGCCCACACCGGCAATGCGCAGCATTGAGCTGTGCATTGAGCATTGAGCACAGAGCTCCGGAAGCCAGCATCACTAATATTAACTAATGATGGTCTTTTCTTGCTTGGCAGACAAAAATTAAGCTAATTGATGGAGTAGTCTCCACTTTAAGTGTTTCTCCCCTCTCACTTTTTCTTAAACCTTTGGTGCCTGCTATCACTTGGCTGCATTAGAATATAGTAGCAGCCTAGATTTGATTTACCCCAGCAACCTGCATTTGATTCATTTTTCTCACGTAGCAACACTCCCTGGTTCTCTGTTCCCTCAACATAGCGGATCATCGGCTGGGGTGGGGGTGTGCATTCCAGGCCCTCCTCTGCAGTCTCCTCCTTCCCCAAATGGGGAGCTTTTTCCTTCTCTGGAATTGCTTGGGGGTAGGGGGGGGTGTGCTTCTCTGCCTTCTGCTAGGTGAACACTTCCTTCAAGATACTGCCACCTACTGTGTGGTGTAATACAGTGGGATGGATGAACGAGAGAATTAATCAACAAAAGATAAGATTAAATAAATTAAGCACCAAAGGCGACCCGGTGAGCAAGACCCAAAATGGGTGGCAGAGACGCAGCAGAGAGGGTCTCTCTCCCCATCACTGGCCTCAGTCAGACTGCACGTGGTGCTGTCCCTCGGGCCCCCGGCTTGTCTGTCCTTTCACCGGGGCCCTTTCTAGGACTGGCCGCTGCCCACGACCACCCAGCTCAAGGCTCCCCCGCCTTGCCACGTCTTGTCCTAGGCCCAGCCGAGCACGAGTGGGTGCTCCGCCAACAGCAAGATGCAAGCAGCACCCAGCACGTGACTCTGGCCTTGGAGGCCGCGAGAGGCCTCTGGCTGCGGTGCACGCCGGCACAGCGCTGCTCCTGCACTCGTTTTTTTTTCCAGGATGATGGTGACACATGTGTACTCAAATAAATCAGCCTCCCCATCCAGCCATCTCCCTTGGCAGGAACAATAAGTTGTCTGCCAAGCCACGGCTGACCTGTATGACTCAACCCTTGAAAAATCTAAGGGAAATCTTTGTGTTTCAAGGCACTGACAGGCACTGAGACACAGTCAGCGCATCCGCTTCTTGCCTTTCTCCCCGTGACCGTGACCACTGACCTGTTTGTGGTCTTCTGTGTGATGTGTGAGTTCAGAGCTGGACTCTGGTCTTCTCCAGATGCCTCTCTTGGAACCGGCAGCTTCCCAGAGGCCGCGTGGCCTCGTGTGGGTCAGGTGTCCTTTGCCTGCGAGAGACAGATCCCAGATCAGATTGGCTTCGCTAAAGAATAAAAAAATACAAATCAAAAAATCGAGGCAGAACTGGATCCAGAGGGAGAGCAACAGCAACAAGAATTTCTGGCTGTCGGCTCTTCCTCCCTCTGCGTCAGTTTCACACTCCGGCCAGCTCCCCCAGGCCGGGCCAAGAGATGTCTGCGCGCTCCGCCCCAGGGGCCCAGAACCCAGCAGCCCCGGGCCGAGCCCTTCTCCTTTCCAACAGTTTCAACGAAAGTCCTGGAATTGACTCGCTGGTCGGGCCTGAGGCCATCTTCAGCCCTAGACCCTAGCCTGTGGCCACGCAGCAGTGACCATCTGATCGGGCAGGACTGTGCCACGTGACTGCTTCTGGCCCGGGAAGGTGGGGGAGGCGGGGGAGAGCCCCCAGATGAAACACCCTGCAGGGTGCCCTGTTTTTAATCGGGCACTGGAACGAAGACGAGCGCTCTCAGGTGCTGAAAGGCGCCGTGCTGCCCAGGGCCATTGCCTGTCCTTGCTCCGTGCCCTCCCCTACGGCCGCGGCCTGGGCCTGAGGCACAGCTCAGCCGTCTCCAGCTACGGGCGGCGCGGCTGGTTCTCTGCAATCTCTGTGGCCTGGTCCCCAAAGTTTGATTCGCCCCGCTGCTGTGTGCTTGCTGTTTTGGTCTTGCCCGCCCAGTGGTTTCAGAGCGCGAGCTTGGCTCTTCAGAGCTGCCGGGGGACGCCTTGGTCCCATGGAGAGACACCCGCACCCCGACTCGGTGTGCCCCCCTCGGCTCCTGATCTTTCTCAGAGCCCCCTAAAGAGAGCCTGGGGCACACCCACCCTCCATGTTCGCACCTCTACCAGAGCCAAATGCCACCCACAAGCAGGGCGCGGACGGAAGGGGCTGGCTCCTGGATGCCCGCGGGCCTGCTCTGGCCGCCCGCCTTGGCCTCTCGCGCCTGCGCCGTGGACGCCGCTGGATCTGCGGTGTCTCTGGGCCTCTGACGCTGGCCCCGGGGGCAGGGAGATCTCTGGGTCATCACCTTACTGGAAAGATCCGCCTGCTCACGTTGCGTGCCACACTCGATGCCTGCTTTGCCGCTCTGCTGCTGCTGGCCAGGGGAGGGGCCCTTCACACCTTCCCTGGGCCCTGGGCCCTGCGCCCTGGAGCCCCACACGCGCCTCGGGGATGCTGAGCTCCCTGCTTTTCCCTCCCGAGTCCGAAGTGGCGGCGCCTCTTGAGCCACACCCACCACACATCCTAGTGGACCATTCTCTGCCCGCGCCACACTTACCTTCGTCCCTTGACACCTGACGTGCTCTGCTTGAACGCTTTCCTCCTCTGCCACCCCCTTCTACTGGACGACTCTCACGCACCCTGCAAGACCCAGCTCAGGTGTTACCTGTCAGCCCTTCCTCATCCCCCATCAGTCACTTTTGCTTCTTGGAGCACCAAGCACCGTGCCCGTGGCCTTCAGGATGTCACCCTGAGCGGTGGCCGTCTGTCTTCACGGCTGTCTCCTCCACTGCACAGGGCTGGAGTGAAGCAGGCCCCTCCTCCCTGCATCTCCGGCAGCTACCCTTGGCAGGAACGGTGAAGGCCGCGGGAGCACCCCCAGCAGGAGGCAGGGGTGAGGAGGAGGATTGAGCGGGCAGCAGGCGACGAGGGAGGTGGCGCCTTGCCTTGCAGCCAGCGCCCTGGGCCGGAAGGGGCTCTATGGAGGTGGGCTGGGTCCCTCCGATGTCTTTAGGGCCTCGTCCGGGGCCATCCATGAGCCCAAATGCCCAGGGGGTGCTCAGGGTAATGAGAGGGCTGTTGTATAAACCGAGAACAGAACAGGGAAAACCAACCAAGCTGAGTTGGCGTCTTGGTGGGCCCTGAGCCTCTCTTGCCTCTGGAAGCCAGCGAGTCTCAAGGGCGTCTTGTCGGTGATAAGCCTATGTCTCTTCTCCCCTCTCTCTATTCTTTTCCTTGCAAAATTCACTTGTAAACCTAGTTAAACGTTTGCTCTGGCTCTATTAGATGCGACTCAACTACTCCACGCCAATGGGCCCCACAGCCTCTTCCTGTCCCTCTAGTGGAAGTCAAGGCTGACTGAGTCCAACCTATGTCAAATTATCTCTGGAAATATGGCCAGACGTGGGGTCTGGGTGAAGTTCATTCCATTCTCTGGATGCAGGCAGGAGGTGGGGTACGTGTATCTTCCGAAGGAGAGAGGCTTATGGGGGACTCGGAGCCCTTGAACTTGGCCAAAGGGCGTCCCTTTTGCAGAGACCCCAGAGAGGGTGGGTGGAGGGGAAGAGCCAAGCCTCCTACAACTCCGCCATGCATCTGGCTCCTCCTCCCAGGTGATCAGGCCAAGGGGTTTAGCTCCCTTGGGTGCCCTGAGGACAATTTCCAGTCCTCAGTATTAAGTTGTGACTCAGTCAGGGAGGGGCCATTGCTTTCCCAGCGCAGAGGTATTCAGCAGTGACACGAGCCCACATTGTGGAGAAGCCGGAGTCACAGAAGACACTGCTCTCAAAGAACTCAGTCTAGCTGAGGACACAAAACCAACAGACGGGAAACAATTAGTGGGCAATGGAGCTTGAAAAAATATGCCGAAGTGACTGCAAAGGCGGCGGCAGTTCAGAAAAGAGAGAGATTGATATTTCAGCCAAAGCTTCCTTCGTGAAGGTGCCAGAGGAAGACCTGTGCCTTGAAGGATGAAACAGGGCTTCGGAGGGGGAGGGCACTCAGGGAGCGCAAAGCAGGGGCAATGCGGAAGGACAGGACTACAGCAAGGCAGGTGAGGGGCAGGGGTGGCTGGCCTGAGCCCGGAGCGTGACGGAGTCATGGAAGGTGAGGATGGAGATATAAACTAGGACAGAGCATGTAAATTTCATACCTACTGTGTGCCAGACACTTTGACTTACGCTGGAGACTCAGATGAATGAGACCCAAGGAAAATCAAATGCCTGAATATTACAGTAAGTGTGATGGTTGGAGGTACATGCAAAAGAGGGGCAGCCCGCCTAACTGGGTGGCAATTTAGGTGGGCTTCTTGGAGGGACTCTTGCAGAGGGCTACATACATGTTAGCCAGGTAGAAGGGACAGAAGCGAGATGTAGCCACACACACAGATGTTCACTACAGTGTTGTTTATCAGTGAAACACTGGAAACAATGTGAATTTCCAACAAAAAGCAACCAGTTATATAAGTTATGATCCATGCATGTGCAGCAGTTTACAAGAATGAAGCTGCTTAGTATATGGTGATTTGGACAGTCTCCAGGGTAGAGTTAAGAGGAAAAATGCAAGATCCAGAATATCTATCTAGTTGGTAAGTGATTAGACTCTCCCTGGCAAGAGTCAAGGAACTTGGAATAACGATTATTTTCAGGAAGGGAAACGAGGAGGAGAGCACAGAGGAAGTCTGTGACCCAGCTTGGGTGTGAAGTGATTCCAAAAGGAGTTGCTAGAAGTCTACATCTTAAATGGTACTGACGGTGGTTCTGGTGGGTGGAGGGGGCGCAGAGCTCTGCACAGGGGGCACAGCCCAATGAACCTGGGTGCTTCTAGACCTGTGAGGAGGCTGGGAGGGAGGTGGACCCGGGTTAGGCCGCTGGCAGCGGGCAGGGCTGGATCACAGAAAGTGCTGTGCCAAGTCGGAGCTCACACTTTATCCCAAACCACCCACTCACTCCAGCAGTGAATATGCATGTGGCCTAGTGTGTATGGTGACTTTGGGATGTGTTGACATGGTAGCCTGGCCCAGCTGTGCTGCAATAACAAGCAGCACCGAATGCGGCATATAAACAACAGGAAGTTTATGCTCACTGTTCCGGAGGCCGGAGGCCGCGATCAGAGCCCCAGCACCGCATGTTCTGGCCAGGGCCCTCTTCCTGGCTGGAGCTGGTGACTCCAGGTGTCCTCACCTGATGGGAGGGGCAAGGCAGCTTCTGAGGTCGCTTATAAGAACATGAACCCCATGCACAAAGGACCTAGAATCAAGGCTAAAAGGTTAAATTGCTTTCAGACCCTAGAGCACAAAAGGAAAAAAGAAAACTTACCTAACTTTCTCTTGGGGGCTTGTATTCACAGACCTGGACGCAGTTTATCTGTAGATGGCCAGCCTGAGAAGACAGAGAGACTGCCCTTGAGCTGAACCCCAGGTCAGTGGAACCCGGGACACTGCAAGTGCAGAAAAGAGGGGCTGTTCGGGGCAAGGTGCCGCCAACAGAAAGTTAAAACTCCGATTATCTGGAGAAAAGCCTTTGTCCTCTATGTAAGAACCGCCCTGCAGCTGGCCATGAGCTTCAGCCCGGTCTCCATCTTTGCCTTTAGCTGACTCCTTACTCCCAAAATTACCTCCTTTGTCCTCAACCCCAGTTCCCATACCCCGTGAACCTCATCCCCTTAACCAGGGGGGCAGAGTTTGAGTTTCTCCCGTTTCTCTTTGCCAGTCGATTTGCAATAAAGCTTCTTTCTCTTCTAAAACCTGGTGTCAGGGTATTGGCATCTGTGCGCATCGGGTATTGAGTCCCTTGCTGGGGAGCAGATCCACCCTCAAGACCTAAGCCCCGCCCCAGAGCCCTGCATCCGATACCATCACATGCGGGGGTCGAACCATGTGAGTTCTGGGGGCCATAAACACTCAGACTGGCCACGACACCGGTCGGTTGAACGTCATGTCCTAGGATTTCCTCTCTTACATGTTTCACTCAGGATGGGCCACAGCAGATCCAAGCTTGGAAGGCAAGGGCACGGTCACCTTTTTCCTGGGGCTGACAAAACAGTGGCCGGTCTGCTGACTCGCCCTGCGGTCAAGCAGAAATCTGGAATCAACCGGCCACCTGCCCTCTGGCATCTCCGTCCTGGCTGGGTGGGTGTGCCCAGGTCCACGGCACTGGCCTGGACGGCTCCGGATACCCCCTCACCATGCTCAGAGGCCACAGGAAAGGCCCAGATGCCAGTGTGTCTCCTGGGCCTCTCCCCGGTCTGTGGTTCCAGCTCGGTCTGCTCTCCCAGCTGTGTCCAGCTCCCGCGTGACTTCCTGTCCGATGGCCTCGGACACCAGCTTCGGGTCACAGCCTCGGGACCTGCACCAGCGCGGCCGCCCGCGCTGCCCCCGGCTCCGGCTCCCCAGCAGGCTCTGGCACACACCTGTGGCGAGCCAGTGCTGCTCCAGACTCGGGGCACGACGCCCGGGACCAAACCTGCCTGACACCTCCACTTTTGAAGGGGAGGAAGCAGAAAGAGCGGCCGGGAGGCAAAGCCCCTTTCCTTGCTGGCCAAGTGGAAAGTCTGCACATGCGCGTTCTGTGGCAAGTGGGGATAAGACGTGGTGCACGTGTGTGCACGGCACACATGGGTGTGTGTGTTTGCCCGGTGGACTGCAGAACTCTGCAGCCTACATGTGTGCGTGGAGGCCCGGCTCGCTGCTGGGCTCGCTGGAATCCCTCCTTTCCCAGGAAATCGGACTTCCTCCCACGGAGGCCTCCTTCCCAGGGCCCTGATAAAAGTGTCACGGGACCCCAAGATGCACGTGCTTGGGGCTCCATTTCCCTAGGATGCCATTAGCAATGTCAGGCGCTTCTGTCTTTATTTGACAGAATGTCCTACCCTGTTCCGCCTAGAACAGAAGAAAAACGAAAGTGGAGAAAGGGTGGTGGGACGGTGGCCTGAGAGGCCAAGAGGCCTTGCAAGCGCCTGGAGTCCAGGAGAGGGAGAACCTCTCGACATCCCGCAGATGGCCGCCGCCTCGCCACCGGCTTACTGGCCGGTCCGTGCCCTTGGCTCCCGCTCCGGGCTCCCGGCCTCAGCGTTTCTACCTAACAGATTTAGGAGGAAGGAATTTATTGGAGAAATGCTAGAGGGCCTGAAGGCCAGGAAGGGAAGCCAAAGGTCACACAGCTCCCTGGTGCCACGGTTTGACCTTGAACCCAGACCAGCCCCTCAGAGAAAATCAGGATGGCCCCGAAGCCCCCTGCAGAGACCAGCCTGGTCTGCGTGTGGTTCTCTGGGACAACTGGTGTCATTTCTTGCTTTGGAGATGAACTCGCTTAGATTATGATTAGTTCACTCCCCCTGGGAGTGTGGGGTGAAAGGATCTGACCCTTTTCCAAGCTACTCATCAGCTTGGAACACATCTGGTGTTTCTTGGACTCACCTGGTGGTGAGTATGCCTTCAACTCATGCTGGGTAGATGGGTCAGCAGGGCTGACCGCAGGTGGGAGGCTGGCTGCACTCACTGCTCTCCGTCATTTCAACACTGGAAGCACCACCTTCAAGAAGCCTTCCTAGATTGACAGAACAGTGAATGGATTCTTTGGCCTTGACCAGGGTTTCTGGATGCATTGGCAATTCCAGTGATGGCCCCAGAGCTGAGTCTGATTGGCTGGCCTGCGTCACTCAGCCACTCCTCCATTCACACTCCACTAGGGGAGGAAGGCTCGATAGGACCCCTTTGCCTCCTCTTGACAGGCAAAACTGGGCGGGCTCACAACCACAACCACACAAAGGCAGGTGGTTTTCCCAAGGAAAATTGGGGTGTTGTCACAGAAGGAAAAAGCACAGTGAGCCTCCCAGGCCGAATAGCCGATTCACTTACCTCCTTTGAACACGCCCAGAGTGCTGGCCCATGTACCCCTAATTCATTTCCATATTGGGTTCACGCAGAGTGAGACTTTGTAAATATTTGCTCGGTGAATGAAAGAATAAATGAATAGTAAACGAATGCGTGAGCCCCCCGGGAGCCAAAGGCAGCCCTCACAATGGGAATAGAGCAGAGACCACAAGGTGGGTGTGGGGGTGGGGCTGACCCGCCGGGGGCATCCCGGCCAGGGGCGCCTGGACTTGAAGGGCATCGGGGGCTGGACGCCCAGTGGGCTCGGGGCTCGGGGCTCGGGGCTCGGCCGGGCGTGGCCCGAGGGCCGCTCTGCTAAGGCGCCAGCCTTGGCCGGTGGCCCTGGTCAGGAGGAACTTCAGAGGCAGCAGACGGGCCTGGACGACAGCAGTGAGCCCCGGGCGCGAGCACGTCCCTGCCCCTAGCAAGTGTGCTGGCCACGTGGGGTCACAGACAGGCATCTCTGTCTTGGGGTGGCTGCCGGGGGGTGACACCCGGAGGGACACGGCAGGTGCAGGTCTCCCGGCCCTGACCACAATGCTGGGCGTGCCGGTGGCGACTGAACCTACCGAGTCTGTTTTCAGCGAGAAGCTCTGACAGGCCAGGGGAGGGGAGACGGGAAGGGACATGCATGTCTGAAAGCTCAGCAGGGCTGCTTTGGGGTGCTTTGTGCGCAAACCCCATGATTTAGTTTCCCATGTTCAGGGAGCACCTTTCTCCGTGGTCTTTTAAAATGAGACGTGCATGGAGGTGGCACAGTCTGCAGGCTCAAAGGGCCCACTTGCCCAGGCTCTCAGCTCATGAGGGAAAAGCACCCCGTTTTTTCAAGAAACTCTGCCTGCCCAGGCTTCCTCTTGTGGTGGGAGGGGGAGCTGTGGCTACAACTGCGTTCAGCACCTGGGGTGCACAGTGCCTTACACTTCCCAAAGAGCCCGGGGCCCAGGGCCCCAGCCTCCCATTTTGTAGACCAAGAAGCAGTTTCATGGGACTGAGCTGAGGTCAACCCACAAGAGGCAGAGCCAAGACGGAGCTTAGGTGCAGCTGGCTCCAGCATCACGGCTAGTCCCTCAGTCACGTGGGCCGTCGTGAGGGTCTCTATGCGCATCCCCCAGGATGACCTTACTTAAGTCCACTCAGCTGACAGTGACTTGTAACCAAGTCCTCCAAAAATGACCTGGGGCTCTCCCCCAGGAACGGGATTTCAACCCCGCCAGCCAGCCCCCATGGTCAGCAGCTATCAACAGAGCAGCTGCTGCGCACCAGGCTTGCGCTGACCGCGGGGAGGCCGTGGCCAGCAAGACACCAGGTCTCAGCAAGAGACTCACGGGGAGGCAGGTCAGGGAAGGCCTCTAGGAGGAGGTGACACTGGAGCAGAGAACTGTGTGCGGGACGGGGGTGCAGGCGGAGGGTAGCAGACTGTCTCGTATGCTCAGGGGTACAGGAGGGGGTGGCGCCGAAGCCGGGCCAGAGTGTGCACAGCCCACGAGGCTGCCAGATGACCCCGCCAGTTCCTGGAGTCTGGACGTGGGCAACACTCTGGGGCTCCCTGTCTGGTTCGGAGACCCCAGCGCCCCGCGGGCTGCGGTCCCCGAGAGCGGCAGCCCCTCCCGCTGGAGCTTGCGCTTGGGCCGTGCAGGCTCCGGCCTCGGAGCAGGCCCTGGGTCAGCGCTGCCTTTGAACGTGGCGTCTGGCCGGCTCCCAGCAGCTGGGTGGTCTTGCCGGCACGGCCCTGCGGTTGACCGCCCTCACCCCGACCTGGAACGGGAGCGCTGCAAGGGCGTTCTCCAGAACTTTCCACAGCGGGCCTCCAGGTGACAGGCACGGAGGCGCAGCGCCCAGCAGACCGGCCGGGAACACTCTCTGCCCCCTGGTTTCGGACTCCCCGTGGACTCCCCGTGGGCCCTGCTCGCTCTGCCGCTCTGCCGGGAAGGGCCAGACGCCTGGCGCTCTCTCCGTGGCGCTCATCTTTAAAGGTGTGACTGGCGACCTGCCCTCACGCAGAGCAGCACGGACAGTGAGGGAAGGGGCCTGGCGCCAGCCCGGGCTGGGAGGGGGTGCCCGATTCCTCCATTTGCCCCTCCTCCAACAGGCACGTCCGCGGTCGCTCGGCCTGCAGGAGGGGACTGAGAGATGGGGGGCCGCGGGGCCGCGGGGGCAGGCAGGGGCGACGGCCGCCCAAGCCAGGTCCCCGTCTTGCACTTCGGGTCATGGCCTGAGGGGTGCCCTGGGTTCTCCGTCAGGAGGCTCTCGCGTCCACTTCCCCAAAAGGGGTGTCCAGACATTGCCAGGTGCTCCTCGGGGGCGACACCCCAGGCAGACACGTGCTGCTCGTGTGCAGAGGCCTGGAGCTGTCCCGCGTCTGGGGACCATCTGGGGCTCCAGAGAGGTTGTGGGGGCCACAAGGGCTGATGTGGGGGCCAAAGGGAGCCAAGGAGGCGTCTCGCCCCTGGACGGCCACCATGTGGGAGCCCCCTCGGGGCCTTGAGCCGAGCTGGGCCGTCACCAGCTCCACGTGCCGGGCGAGGTGGCTGGGACCCCGAGAAGCCATCGGGGGCCCCAGCCCTGGGGCGCCGTGTCGGCAGGCTGGCGGGGGCTGGGGGCAGAGGGCGGGCTCTGCGCTTCCAGCGCATGGTCAGTCCGGACCCAGAGGCCCCTGGAAGGCCGGGCTGGGCGGGAGCCCAGCGCGAGGCCTCTCCCAGCCCCCTCGCTGCGGTGGGTATGGCCTGACCTTTCCTCTCCTTACACGTTCATTTCAAAACTGTTTTCCTGGTTCTGGCTCTGGAAAAAGTGTAAAAACATACAGTGGCCATACTGTTGCTGTCTGGTCAGAGGGGAGGAAAGACTTCACAGTTGCTGAGAGAAAACACAGGCTGACGTGTGGCTAATAAATCACTCCCTCGTTTATGCATGTGCGGGTGTGGGGCCACACCGTATTTCTCTTTTCTCAAGAAGAGAATTTACATCCCGACTCCCCGGCACGGCCCCTCACACAGGCCTTCCGCCCGCCGCCTGAGGGCTGCTTTTACTCGGCGTTTGCCCCACAAAGCCGGTCACCTCGGGCCCCTCCAAGGGATGGCAGGGCCTGGTCTTTGGGGAGGTCTGCGCCTAAACCTCGTGAAATCAGAGGGGGAGTCGGTCCCGAGTGGGGCCCGGGAGGGGAGGGGCCCTGTCCTCAGCACACGCCCCACGTCCAGCCTGGTGGGGTTCTGCCCCTCCCTCCCTCATCCCTTCTCTCAACCCAGCCACCAGGCTATAAAATGACTGCTAAATAAACTATCGATCAAATAACAAATATTTTTGACATCTATCATGTCTGTGCCAGTGGCTTAAGACCTGGAAAATGAATGGGGCTCTGGGAGGAGGAGCGGGCCTGCTGTGAAGGATGGCCCGGCACTGCCGGCGCGCCCTCGCTCCCTCCCACGCTCCGGCAGACTCCGCCGATCAGTCACCGCGCGGCGCTGCAGACCCTGCCGGACACGGCGCTCCGGCTCTCCTCCTCGGGAAGGGCTTCTGGTACGGAGTCCAGTGCGATGGGGTCACCCGCTTGACCAGCCAGATGTGCCCCACCAATCCTGGGGGCTGGGGGGGAACAGACATCACGGTGGCCTCTTCTGGGGCACCTCGGGGAATTTTAAAGCCGCCCCCCACAACACAAAGACCCTCGAGAGGCGAGGCCCACCCCCAGTCTCCAGGCTCGAGTCCCACGTCCCGGGGGCCACGTCAGAGCTGCTGTAAGAAAGCGCCACAAAATGGCAGCCAGAGCCACAGAATTTAACCTCTCACAGTTCAGGCTGTTGGGTGCAGCTGTCGCAGGGCACGCCTCGCCCTGCTCCTCTCGGCTTGAGGCCACACTGCTCTGCCTCCGCCTCCGCCATGCCCACGCGGCCCTCTCCTTCTCTGTGTGTCCTCTCCTCTTTGTTGGATTTGGGGTGTCCCCAAAATCCAGGATGAGTTCATCTCAGGGTCCTTCACTAAGTGCCTCTGGAAAGATCCTAGTTTCAAACAAGGTGGCTGAGGTTCCTGGTGGATGAGAAACGTGGGGAACACTAGTCCATCCAGAGTCTTTAGGGTAGTGGGCAACTGGGAGTGGGTGTCCCTGGGTACCCGGGTGGCCTCAGAGCCGGACGCCCCAAAGGAAACGCCCCGCTAGGGCCCAGAGCGCCCCACTCACGTCACCCCAGCGGGGATCCCAGCCCCGGGCCTCCCGCTCCCCAAGAGCCGGGGTTCCCCAGTGAGGCCTTCCACAGGCAGTGGGAAGGGCCTGCGCTGCTTTAGGGGCAGAGGGAGAGAGGTCCTTGGAGCCCATCCTCATCGTCATCTAGTTTTATTTCATTTTTGGGGGGGTGTTTTGTTTCTTCAAAGGCATGTTGGGGTCAGGCCTGTGCAGCGGCCGCTGCGGCTGACGGAGCGACTGTCCACGGAGCCAGGGCCTCTGGGGACACGTAGGGCTCTTTCCTGCTGGGGCCTGGGGCCTGGTCTCAGCTGTCCCCAAATCCTGCTTTGGCTGGCAAGTGGGCTGCAGAATGGACCCCAGGAGAATCGTAAACCCCGAGCAGGAATGAAACACGGTTTCAAATGCTGGGATTTGGATGGAATAACACACAGCCTGGGAGATAAGCCTCCTCTCAACCCTGGGTTGCTGCGACAAAGCCGCAGACCAATTACTCCGAAGAACTGAACCAAGAAAGAGTCGTGACGCCCTGTCTGCCTGCTGCCCGCCAGTCTCCGCACCGGTGGAGCCTCCCACTCACTGGGGAAGACCCGCACAGAGGGAGGAGGGTGGGGGAAGGGGTTGGAGGGCAGCGGCCGGGGCAAGGAAGCAGGTTTGGGGAGGCCTGGAGGGAAGTCCAGGGCCTTCTGCAGCTTCTCTCCCCGCCCCTGCCGCACCCCAGCACCTCTGGGTCGGTGAGTGACGGCAGCCCCCTCTCTGGGCTCCCACACATTCTCCACACCAGAACCAGAGGAGCTTTTAAAAATCAGGGTGGGGGGCTTCCCTGGGGGTGCAGGGGTAAGTCTCAGCACCATGAAGCTATCACAGCCACTGCGGCCTGAGCTCGATCCCCGGCCAGGGAGCTTCCCAGAGGGTGTGGCAGACCTCTCCTGTCTCCCCGCTGCTCCCCTCAGCAGGGATTTCAGTGGATCCACCTGTTCTGCTCCCCACTCTGTCTCTGGGGAGTCCTCTCACCCCTGTACCTCTGGCCTACACTCTAGCATGCATAAATAAATTTAAAAATCTTAAAGGAAATCAGGGTGGGGCGTAGTAATAACACAGGGGTTGTGGGGCAGAGGGAAGGAGGCTTTGCCTCTGAAACAAACAGTGATGCAAACCAGTATGAATTCAATAAAAAAAGTAAAAGGAGAAATCCCCAAACCAAACATGCACGCTCACGCACCCCCGGAGACGGACAGAGGCGGTGTGTGTCCGACAAGATCACAACTGACAGCAACAAGGCCCAGGACCTGCCTTAAATGTACACCTGCCTCTGACGCTACCTCCCCCCACTCCGTGCACCCCACTGTGTGGCCCCCAGTGCCCCTTCCCCCTCCTGCCGCTCCCTCCCTCGGGGGTTGGTGGTTTAGCCTCTGCCGCTATCCCACTCTTCTTCAAAGCCACACGCGGCTCTTGAGGCCAAAACAACCAACTCGGGCCGGACCTGAAGGGTCCTCGACACCGGCCAAGGGCCTCTGAGGAAAGACAACGTCTCGCCAAGGAGATGAGTGATCACATCACAGGGAGCAGAGCCTGGCGAGTCCCACTGGATCTCGCTGCTTGGGGAATACCCCTGGCACCCTTCCAGGGCTCTCCAGGGGCCGGCACAAGGCCTGCCACATGGGAGACTCTGGATGAACACGTGCATAGACCCCCCAACTCCGCTGTCCGCACGCTGCTCACACATGGCTGATACATGGTAACACGTGGCCAATGCATGGCTAACACGCGACTAATACATGGCTGCTAATATGTGGCCAGCACATGGCTAATGCACGGCTAACACACAGCTGACACATGCCTGACACGCGGCTAATACACAGCCAATGCACGGCTAACACATGGCTAACGCAGGCTAACGCACATGGCTAATACATGGCTAACGCAGGCTAACGCACATGGCTAACGCAGGCTAACGCACATGGCTAATGCACGGCTAACGCAGGCTAACGCAGGCTAACACACATGGCTAATGCACGGCTAACGCAGGCTAACGCAGGCTAATGCACATGGCTAATACATGGCTAACGCAGGCTAACGCACATGGCTAACGCAGGCTAACGCACATGGCTAATGCATGGCTAACGCACATGGCTAACACACATGGCTAATACATGGCTAACGCAGGCTAATGCAGGCTAACACACATGGCTAACGCAGGCTAACGCAGGCTAACGCAGGCTAATGCACATGGCTAACGCACATGGCTAACGCAGGCTAACGCACATGGCTAACGCAGGCTAACGCACATGGCTAACACACATGGCTAACACACATGGCTAATGCAGGCTAATGCAGGCTAACACACATGGCTAATACATGGCTAACGCAGGCTAACGCAGGCTAACGCACATGGCTAATGCATGGCTAATGTGTGGCTAACACAGGGTAATGCATGGCTAATGCATGGCGACCACACAGCTACCACATGCCAATATTCGTGGCCCTTTACTGAGCACCCACGAGGAGCACGTCTGCAGAGCACTTCTCTCCTGGGGGCACTCCCCCTTTTCTGGTGGTGCCCGCCAGGCCCACGGCGGGAGAGAGACTGGTGGACGCCTGCCGAGCCCTCTGGAAGCCCACGCCTCATTAGAAAGACAAGATATTGAAGACTTCACTGCTGATAAGGGTTAAACAGTCGTTCAATACGACAATGGAAGAGGCATTCGCGGCAGGCGTGATTAATCACCCAGCCAATCGCGGGGCTGATAAATGTTTTAGGAACTCGGGCGACATGGCCGTTTTTCCACGCCAGGAAGAACAGCAGATACCGGGGGTTGACTAGGGTCTTTTAAAGGGGGCCGGCTGTGGTTTGAGGGGTCATTGTCTGGGGAACCCATAATCGTGGGAGAGGGGGAGAGGCTTTGTTTCTGGAGCAGACCTATACAGGGCCGCCCCCGCGGGCCTGCCCGCACCGGGGCGCTTAGAGACCAGCTCCTTCTAGGGAGTGAGGGGCAGGAAGCCTTGATATTCATACTCCTTGCAGCTGTTCAAGCCTCTTCAAGACAAGCCATCCATCTGAAATCTCTCCGGAAAGTGGTATTGCAATTTAGAGTTTGCCTGCTGTGGAAAAAGGGTGAAGATGCTGGCTTTGAGGCCCAAAAGCAGCTGGGGAAGCTCTCCCTTGGCGAATGGGGCCCCCATAATATCACAAAGTCACGCCATGTCCACGGTTGTGATAAGACTGACAAGTGTTCGGGTTTTGCCCAAAATTTCAAGAGGCCAAGAAGTTTCTCTGCAGGTCTGGGAGCTCTGGATCGTGTTCGGCTCGGGTATCTATTAAGAAAACAGCCGTGTCGTCACGGCGAGGTCGGTAAATTGGTTCATGGATGCCCAAGGCTTTATCTCGTTAAATCGTGTCGCTATCTGCACATGGCGCCCGGGCTGTTTCTGAGAGCGAGGTTATCTGCCTGCTGAGCAGGGAATCGTGAGACGCTGCTCTCTGCAGACTCGGGGACAAGCAGACTCCTCCAAGAGCAAACAAAACAGAAGGGCCGCGCTCTCGCCGGGGCGTCGCCGCCAGGGTGCAGCTGGCCTGCCCCGCGGGCTGCGCGGCCCGGCCATTCCCAGCGGGGAGAAAGCAGATGGCTGGTGATGAATCACAGGCTATCTTCTGCGGGGGCTGGCTGGTGATGTCACAGCTGGGGAGGGGGCTTCAGGAACCCGAGTGGCCCGAGAGAAGGGTGCCCGGCCCCCAGGTTAGGGGCATGCTCCCCCTCCCTCTCTCCCTCCCTTTAACCCTAACTGACTTGAATTCTTCATGAAAAATCTCATGTGTGAAGATGCATCCTTGTCGCTGAGGTAAATGGGGGAGCCCCTCCCTCAGCTGTCCCCCGGGCCCCGGGCATAGGCAGGGGAGGACTCCAGGGAGGGCAGGGTGCCCTTGCCAGAACCGAGGTCTCCCCTGCACCGCTCAGTGTGGGGAGGCCGCTCCGCCTCTCTGGCCTCAGCCTCGCGCTGGTAAAGTGGGTTTGCAACAAGAATGAAATCCAGAAAGGCTCCTGGCGGTGCCGGCCAGAGCAGGCCGAGCTAGGCACGCCAGGGAGGGTGGGGTCGGCAGCCCCTCCAAGGCTCTGGCCACTGGCAGGGCTGGGGGCAGAGAAGTACAAGGTGTGGGCTGAGAAGATCCTGGGGAGGACGGAGAGCAGGAGAAGGGCGCGAGGAAGAGGGACGCGAGGACCAGAGGGAATCACAACGGTGGTGCAGAGGAAGAGTCCGAGATGAGCGTTAGTGACATGGGCCAGAGTTCCAGATGCTCCAGTCAAGAAACTCGAATCTTCCCCCAAGCTGGAGCCATCCTCGAGGTGGGTGCTCGGAGGCCACGGCTGGCTTCAGAGGAGAAAGTCGCGGAGAGCTCTGGGGCGAGGGCAGGGCCAGGCAAGAGGCCCCCCGGGCTTCCGCAGGTGGCCCCACCGGCCCCCACCGGCTTGAGTTCCCAGCCAGGCGCTTTGATCAGAAATGGAGATACCCAAACCTTTTAAAGCCGCGGGTGGTTTCTGCTCTAATAGCATGATTCCTTTCCTGTCATCAGTGGTAACAAACTGATCTATAAAAGGTTTTAAAAGTGCTACAAATATCTCCTGCGATTCCCCCAAGTTAGACGCATTGGGAAAATGGCTGATTGCATTGCTTTCTGCAGAGCTGGGTGTCTGCACGTGAGTGGTGGACAGAGCTCACATCGGGCAGTGCCTCTTCCTCTGTCTCGGGGGCACCAGGGTGCAGCAGGCAGCAAAGCGCAGCTGTGGGCAGCGGGGGTCGGCTGACGGATGGGGGTGAGCTCAGTGCCTGTGGACGTGGCTGATGACCTCCGTGGTCCTAACATCACCGGGCGCCTAAGCAGTGCCTCTCTCTGCCTGGTTCTTGTTTCCGTCTGTCTGCCTGTGGTCTGTCACCCACCCTCTGGAGCCGCCCTGCCCTGTTGCCACCTGGGCATCCAGAGAGGGCAGGCAGAGCTCGGCGGATGGAGAATGCTGTTTGGCCTCTAGCCTCTCGTCCCAGCCGGCGGCACTATCCTCTGCGAGTCCATCACTGTCCCGCCCCACTCAAGAAGTGGCACCTTCCAGAGGACAGTGGGCATAGGCGTGAGAGAGTGGACGGGCAGGGCTCAGCCTGCGAAAGGGGGACTTAGCGCCACAGCCCCCACTTCTGCAGGGGAGCACAGTGGGAAAGAGAGTCACCTGGTTTCGGGGTGAGTCAGCTCCGCCGCGGCAGCTCGGTGCCCTTGGCACACACCGTTGAGACACCAGGATGGCAGGTGCACGTGGCTGGTGGGAAGCTTGCAGCGGGCTGGGAGGACTGCGCAAGCGCGCGCACGCACAGGCACGCACGCGCGCACGCCACCACACCCCCCGAAGCACTGCGCACGCACACAGCACCTTCAGCGGCGGCCACCCTGCGCCGCGAGGGTCTCGGCCTCCGAGCGGGAGGCGGAAACCGTCCCGGGGCGCAAGGCGCGCGGACCAAAAGCTCGACAGAGTCTCCGCCGCCCTCGGGTGCCCTGGGTGCGCCCCGAGGGCGGGGGCGCAGCCGGGGGGCCTCACCTGGCGGAGGTCTGAGTCGCGCAGGCGGCGCGTGCCGGAGGGGTCAGAGGCGTACGTGCCGGATCTCGGGGCACAGGGGCCTCCGTGCCCGCAGAAGGTGAGCTCCTTCCGGCACGGTGACGCAGGCCGCCCCCGCACGGCAGGAGAGCGCGGGCTGCACGATGGCCCCGCAGCCCAGGGGAGCCCCGCCCCGCGCGCAGCTGCCGGGCGCGGCTGCATGGGGTCGGGCCCTCTGCGGGGCCCCGCACTCACGTGCTCTGGTGCGTGGGGTTATGGACGCGCGTGTGGCTTTGGGGACTCAGGAAAGTGCCCCCGCACCCTCCCAAGTCAGATCGGCCACCGCCGGGGTGTTGCCTGTCGCCGCACGGCCCTCTCTGCCTTGGGGGAGATGAAGCGCGCGCTCCTCCTGCGTCCCAGCTCACAGAAGCTGCCCTGCCCTTTGCCTCCCCGCTAAAGCACATGCTCAGGGCACCTGGTGCCCATGTCCCCACTAACTGCGAGCTCTGGAACCCCCTTGCGGAGTCCTCATGGAAGGACAGGGGGTGCCCCCTCATGCCAACCAGGTAGTGCCGAGGTCCACGGAGTCAGTCAAGGGGTGCTCCCTGGAGGAGGTGGGGGAGTCCAGGCCCATTCTCTGTTGCTTTGCCCAGCAAACCCGGAGGCTCGGCCAGCGCATTGTCCACTCCCGGAGGCGGAGGCCTGGACACCCTCCTCACCACTTCATCAGCATTTGTGGGAGCGCAAACCCAGGGGGCTCCGCTGTGGGCTGAGGGCTTCCCAGTTCCCAAGCCAGGCCTGGGGGTGCCCTCTAATCAGGGGTTCTGGTGTGGGTGGCTGAGGTGGGGGGCACCATGCCAGGGCACATGCCAGCAGGCTCCCACACACCAAGGCCCAGGCACTCGCCCCGTCCCTCCTGCTAAACGCGCCCCCCTTGCCCTTCGGAGGGCAGAGGGCGGAGGGCAGAGGTGGCAGATTTCACTCCAAGACTTCCCCCCTTTTCTTTCCTGATTGCGTGTCTCAAACCTTCGCCCGAGGACGTCGGGGTCTCCCTCCAGGAAGTCCCCACCTATTCCTTTTCCTTTTCCTTTTTGTTTCTAGGAAATGGCCGGCGACTGGACTGTCCTAGGTGGGGAGGGGGCGGCGGCCCTGGCTGTGATCGGGCGGGCTCCGCCTCTTTGGGGCCGCGGAGCCAGCGCCACCCGGACGGTGTCCCGTGTTGAAGCGACAGAGGAAACGCGAACAAACCTCCACCCCCGCCTCCCACCCCTCCTGCGAGGGCAAGAAAGGCCACTGGGGCTCCCTCAGTGATACAACGTAAGTTTTTAGAACAACACGAACATTTACCTCGGCAGGCGGCCGGAGCACAGCGCACGCGTTAGGGGCGCGACGCGCCGGCAGAAGGCAAGATGCCCTCCCGGGGAGCGGGAGCATGGCGTCTCTGCGGAAAGTCTGTTCGGAGCCGCCAGAGGCAGTGCCCTCGGGCCTCTGGCCTCCTGAAGGAGGGGAGCACCTGCCGCGGGGCGCGGGGTGTCCTCTGTCCACCTCCAGCTTTAAGGCCTGTTCGGGGTGTGGTTTTGGCCGGAACTTGGGACGGTGCAGTGCTCAGCCCCTGAGGGAGCGCACAGCCTGGGGGTGGGGGGTGGCTACCCCCAGAAGTATTATTTGCACCACTAAGTCCCCTATTCCCTAGAGGGGAGAAAGGTGGGTGGGGAGGAGGGAAAGCAGAAGGACGCCTGGGGCTGGGGTGATGGATGGCCAAAGTGGGGGAGGGATGCGTGCCAGCGCGGGGAGAGATGGGGTTCCCGGGGAGCCTCCTGGTGTTTCAGGAACGCCGCGGGAAGCGCTGGTGGAAGAGCGCGAGGCCCTCCACGCAGCTGGGAGCCGGTCCTGCGGCGCCCCCGGACACAGCCCACGGCCCCTCTTGCCTGTGAAGGCCAAGGACGGCGCCCGGCCAGGCTGGGGCCGCGGGCCAGTGACAGCTCTTCCAGGCGCAGCTCCGGCCAGGCCTGTTCACGCAGGACGGAGGGCGAGTGGGGACGGAGGCCCCCAGGGTCCCGAGCGCACAGCCGGCGCGGCACTACTCGCGGGGTCCCCGCCACACCAGGTCACCCCGGAAGCAGTGTCCCACCAAGTGGGTCCTGGGGTGATGGAGACACCTCTGCCACGGTCCCCACGACACCCACGTGCGCCTGCAGGTGCGTCTTCCCGCAGGGTGCACAAGACATCTCCGACGCACAGGCAGGGCGGGTGGCGAGGGGTGGGCTTTAGGAATGGCAGCTGGCTCCAAGTCGGGAAGCAGAACTTGGGGTCCTGGGAACCCTGTTACCAGATGCTGGGGTCCTGCCTTTAGCCTGGGAACTTTCCATCTGGGGTTCTGCATTTTCAAGGGGTCTGTAGTTGGGGCCCCTGAAATTGCAGTGGCTCCACAGCGGTGACAGCGTTTCCAGCCCAGCGGCGGGGACCTCGCCTGCAAGGACCCCCTGCGGAGGGGCTGTTGGGGTCGCCGTAGGAAACAGAGCCAGTGGGGGCTGAATTACCTCCCCAAATGGGCCCACTGACCTTTCTCCCAAGAAAAATGCCCCCCTGCAAGCAAATCTAGGCCTTCTCCGTCACCCAAAATAGCTGGCACCTCCGGTCCAGGACCCCACTTCCTGACGAAGCTCCTCCTCGAGGCCGGGAACAATGGGGCGTTGTGGGGCCCGGGGCCTCTCGGCCAGGAAGCCAGCCCGGGCCCGCAGAGCATCCGACGCGA
Source organism: Scalopus aquaticus (assembly GCA_004024925.1). Classification (NCBI taxonomy): domain Eukaryota; kingdom Metazoa; phylum Chordata; class Mammalia; order Eulipotyphla; family Talpidae; genus Scalopus; species Scalopus aquaticus. The sequence continues at coordinate 58,722 of PVIJ01003535.1, forward strand.
CCCGCTGCCCTGGACCACACGTGCGACCCAGATGCCAGGTGTGGCCCGGATCCCTCAGCGGGAACAGGGCGAGGCGAGGGGCAGGACGCGCCCGAGGGCCAGCTCACTCTGCTTGGCCAGGGCCACGGAGCAAGTGAAGGAACGGACAGGCCGACGGAATCAGGCCAAACTCTCGCTGACGCTGGCTGGGCCAGCCCGACCCCCGGAAGTTTCCTCGGGAGGATGGGCACAGTGCCAGGGCAGCAGTCTAGTCCGTGAGTTTTCTCGGTGCAGCTTGCCCCTCGTTACTTCTCAGGCCTCACCCCTCCTTCTCGCCTCCCTCCCTCGCTCCGCCACCTGCCTCCCCTCGCCACTCCTCAAACGCACTGCGCACACCTCCTACCCCTGCTGTTCCACCCCTGGAATGCTGTTCTGTTCCAGGGTCACCTCCCCAGAGTAGCTTCCCGGGGCAGCTCATCTGTCCCTCCCTGCACTTGGCCTCTGCCCTCCTGCGGACACTCCGTGATGGTGTCTGGGCACTGGCTGATTTCTGCTCCGGAGGACAGGGGCTTTGCTGGCCTCGCTGTCACTGGACCCAGTGCGTGCACCTCCGAGGTGCCCAGTGGCTCTTGTTGGATGACTGCGTTGTCGTCGGTTCTGTGTGCGGTTGAGCAAGACGGTCCCACCGCAGAGGGAGTGGAGAGAGTTCGGCGGGGCCTGAGTGTGGGGAGCAGACGAGGACCTTGTGCACACACAGCAAAGATGAAGCCAAAGGTCTGAGGCCTGCCGTAGCCGTGGACACTCAGCGGGCCGCGGTCGGGAGCTGGTCGGGAGCTGCAGGCCCAGCACGGAGACGGACTGCAGGCCATGGCGGCCTGTGCTCCAGGGGCCGCCTCAGGACCGCCCCGGCCCCAGAGCCAGGTGCAGACGCTTGGAGCTGCTGCGGGGGACGCCAAGTGAGACCGTTAACCTCTCGGGAACTCCAGGGAGGATGACGGCGGCGAGGCTGGGTGACGCCGAGAGGAGGCCCTGTCCCCACTGTCAGTGCCCTGGAGATGCTGTTACTGCGTGCGGCGTGGGAGATGGCTGTCTTCTCAGATCAAGAAAGTCAAATACTAGCCGTTTCTGACAGCTTAAAATCAGGTGCCGTGCAATACAGAAATGCAGCTAGGGCACCGTGAGCACTGCACACTCACATAGCAAACTTTTAGCATGATGCAAATATTATTTACAATGAAAACTGTGGAACTCCCTTTGAAATAAAAGCCGGAGCTCAGTCCCTGAGGTCATAGGGAGGGGGTTTAGACACCCAAAGAGAGTCCCCAAAGGATGACCGTACTTTTTCAGTCGCAAGTTCTCTTCTGGATTCTGCTTCCTGTCCAGTAACCACGGCCGTCCTGTGAGGCGGCTGTGCCATCCCTGCTTGCCGCGGGAATAGTGAGGGGCGGAGAGGGCGTGTGCTTTGCCAAAGGCCACAGAGCCGGCTTGAAGGCAGTGGGGACCAGAACCAGGACAGACTGATGTCAGCGCCTCCCCTCCCCTCTCCGCGGGCCTGGGGCGCGGCGGGGGCCTCCTGCCCCCGGGGCCGCTTCCCCCATGTGCCCAGCCCTGTCGGAGTTTGGGTGCCCAGGGCCTCCCCTCCCGGGCCCGGGGTCTCTGCCCCTCACCAACCCCTTGCTGGAGCAGCCGGACCGGCCTGCTTGGCTCTGGGCCCATCTGACCCCGCTGTCATTTTCCTGGATCTATTTTGTGCTTTTGGTTCCGTGTCCTGCTCGTGACGAGGCTGCTTGCCTCCACACATGCGTGAACCCGACGCCGTTCTGCTTGCAACAGCCTCCAAGTCCCGAGCATTTCTGGGTCAACGACGGGACCCCAGGCCTGTGCCGTGTCCCAGCCAGCACCACACTCCCAGGCCAGGGCCTGGGGGGCCCGTGCTGTGCCCCCGGGGCCCCGCTTGTTCCGTGGGGTGGCTCAGAGAGGAGCCCGGGGGTGTCAGCCCAGCTGCTCAGGCTGTGCGCCGCAACGGGCCTCACACTGTGGCTCGTGCCGAGTCCCGCCAGGGTGAGGGCTCCCTGGGCTCTCGTCAGCAGAGCTCCTGCGACGTGCCAGGCAGAGGGCCGGCGTGTCAGCCAAGACTGCGGACTGCTGCCGGTCATCAGGACTCCCTGCTCGCTGCGGGGCTCCACATGTCCAGGCCCCGGCCGCCCAGAGCCCGCTCTCTGGGTGCTCTCCACAGCCCTGGGGGCCAGAGCGTCCAGGACTGGCCCAGCCACACGGAGCGCAGGGGCAGGGGTCCGAACCCAGGAGCTTTAAGCCTGACACCGAGCTGCCCCTGGAGGCTCCCGTCCTGGGGCACGGGCTCTGTTGACAGAAGGGTGGGGGCCGCTTCTCCACTCACTCGCAGCTCCACCTTGGCCCCCGGGGCCACTGCAGCCTCCTCCAGTGTGGATGGGGGACCCCACGCAGCGAGAGCAGGGGGAGACGAGACCACAGTCAGATCCGGGGCTTCAGCCGGTGCCCCGACCCTGGCTCCCCGCCACCACGCCCTTCCCCAGGCAGAGACAGCGACACCCGTGACCCACCGACAGCTTTTAGCTGCATGCACCCCAAATACTCCCGCCACACCTCCAAGCAGAGAGGACCCGCTATTCACGTGAGGCTCGCACTTCAGGGGTGTCGGGCTCATCGGGCCAGCCTGCCCCCTGCGGCGCAGGTGCCAGGGAGCGGAACTCGCCCACGGGCACACCGGGAGCTGTGGCTAGGCGGGCACGCGGGCATGGGGCGCTGCTGAGGTCTCTGTCCCCAGGAAGCTTCTGCTCCGGTGGTGCCCCCAGCTACACAGGTGGGGAGACCGAGCCCAGAGAGGGTGCGCGCAGGAGCGGAGGGCGGGAGTGGCCGGGAGGCCGTGGACCCCCGGGCAGAGCTCAGGGCCAGGGCGGCCAGGCCATCTGGGCTCAGACCAGCCACCTGGCACGGCCGGCAGAAGCAGCCCGCCCTGCCCCTGGGGTCTCCCGCCGCCCACAGCAGCCAGATGGCCCTGCCGAGCGGGGCGAGGCCTCACAGCTGCTTCCGCGGCACTGGGCACAGAGTGGCATAACTGCCTCGGGGACTGGGCCTGTTTCTGGGAAGGTGCAGACACAGGCGCCCAGCACCCAACAGCCCTCGGCTGTGTCGTTTCCAAGAAACCCAAAGTTTCGAAAGAACCTAAGGAAGCGTCTCTGCAGCCTCTGCTGGTGCGGGGGCAGTTGCTTGCGGACCATGGCGCATCTGTGAGCAGGTGGCAGGGCTCCTGACCCGGGTGGGACCCGTGGGGGAGCCTGGGGCCAAGGCTCCTGGTGAGCGGGTGCTCTTCTCACACTGGGTCCGCGACGCCCCCCACCCCGGCCCCAAACACCCTAGAAGGTCTTTTCGGAGTTGACTCTCTCCACACGGCAAACCAGCTGTGTGCCCTGGAGCCAGTCGCCGCGCTGCTCTGAACCCCATCAGAATCTGGCCGTTTCTTTCTAGGGCCGTGGTGGGGTTTGCGATGCCCTGCAAGTCACAGGAGCTATTCTGATTCTTTTCCCTGGAGATGCTGCTTCCTGGCCTCTTCTCCTCGGGCGCCCCGGAGGACACGGCCTGATGCCGTCCCTGCTGTCTCCAGCATCTACAGCAGCTTCTTCGGGCTCACAGTGGGCCTGGCGCAAACAGTGAGCTTGAGACCGTGCCGTGGGGGCCTGGGGGAAGCTGGAGGTTAGTTTCAAGGAGCCAAATGTTAACTTTACAAGAGAGTAGGACCACGGGGAGGACAGTCTGCACAGCCTAAGAGCGGGAGCATCATTAGCCCCACTTTCAGATAAGACCACTGAGGCTCAGAAAGGAGAATCATATGCCCCAGGCTGCCAAGAAAATAAAAACACAGACGGGGTCGCCAGCCACCAAGGGGGGCCCAGAGATCCTCGCCTCTGGCTGCTCGTTCATGCCCAGACGGGACCTCCTGCGTCCACTGGGCTGACCTGAGTGGGAACTTGTGTGGCGTCTGAGGCCGGGCCCTAGGCAACTTCTGTTTCCCCCTTTCCTCTTGGCCGCCCCACGGGGAGGAGCCCCGAGCAGCTGCCGAGGGGCATCGCGAAGGCCACCCCCAAGCCCTGGTGGGCCCCTGGCAGACCTGGACGCTGCCCCATGCGAGCCCCCAGCCCAGAGCCACCAGCTGAGCCACGCCCAAATCATGACCCCAAACTGCGGGCGAGAATAAGCGCTGATGTTTTAATCACTAAGCTCGGGGGCAATGTGTCACGCAGCAAGAGAAAACCTAGACAAGAGGCACGAACTGGGAAAAAATATTTGCCGGGCACACAGCTGAGGACACGTAGCTGTGGAACATTGGAAGAGCGATCACGGCACAGAATGCAGGAAAATGGGCAAAAGGTGTGAACAGGCATTTTACAAAAAGTACCTGAGCAGTCGACAGACCCCAGAGAAGAGGCTTAAGGTCACTAGCGGTTCAAGAAATCCTAGTGGGGGCCTCCCTGGTTGCGCAGCGGGTTAAGTGCAGCGCTGTGGAGCTGTCGGCAGCGGCGACACGAGTTCGATGCCCGGCCGGGGAGATTCCCACAGGGCACAGCAGACCTCTCCTGTCTCCCCGCTGCTCCCCTCGGCAGTGGACTTCGTACGATCTGCCTGTTCTGCTCCCCACTCTGTCTCTGGTGAACCCTCTCGCTGCCTGCACACCCCTGGCCTGCACCCCAGCTTGTATGCAAAAACAAATCATTCCTTAAAAAAGAAACCCTAGTGGACGTCCTGTCGTGGCCCCCCTGTGAGGGGTCTCGAGGAGGGTCCACGCGCGACACCGGCGATGAGGACGGAGGACACCAGCGCCGGCCGCTGCAGCTGGGCCACACAGGGCAACCGCTTTGCAGAAGTTCAGCCGTTGCCTCCAAGGGCCGCCTATTTCTCACGTGGCCCAGAAATCCCACTGAAGGTAACTTCCCAAGAGAAATGAAAACTCGTGTTTGCACCCAAAACCCTGCACATGGATATTTATGACGGCTTTATTTGTAATCGCCACATTTGGAAACAACCTAAATGTCCCTCCACAAATTGAGGCCTGACCCTCGCACGGAGCCCTAGGCCTCGGTAAAAGGAGCGGCCACCCGGTTAGCCCTGCGCGAGGAGCGTGAGGCACATTCTGTTGAGAGAAGGAAGCCAGGCTCCAAAGGCCAGGGGTAGCTCCGTGGGTGTGACATGCTGGCAAGGGCAGAAGACAGCCTGGGGCTTTGGGGAGTCCTTTCTGGGGTCCAGATCTTGGCTGCCGTGAGGTACCGGAGTGTCAAAATTCATGGGAATATAGACCTGGAGGGTGAGCTTTAGCAGATTGTGCCTCCATGGACTCGACCCCCTCAGGAGAAATCAGAGAATGGCCTGGCCGACAGCGTCTCAGCTGCCCCCAAGGCTGATTAACCCAACCACATAATCAGAACTTCTGTGTGACCAAAGTAAGCCAGAAACTCTAACACAAAAAGGCAATGAGCCAGCTCAAAAGACAAATGACCCGCTGATGTCGATGCTAGAAAACTTGTATTGTAGATAGAGGCCTTATATCCCTAATATCTAAAGGGTTTCCATGAGTAAGGAGAACGATTAAAATTGATAAAAGACAGGAGCAGACAGCTCACCGAAAAGGAACTATAAACAGGTCTCAGAGATGCGAAGAAGATGTGTGATCTCAGAAGGAACGCAGATTACAGCTGCGTCGGCTTGTCTGTTTTACCTGTCAGAGGATTTTAAAAGCCCAAGTTGGATCACCCGCCAAGCTGATTACCCCCAGAAGAGCAGGAGTTCTCACCAGAACTTGGCACAGTCCCTGAGCGGGGGAGGGGGTGACAGCTGCAAGAATGACAAATTCATAATTTACTTCTGGAATTAGCAATTCTAAAACTTTTTTCTCCAGAAGCACTCACACATGTGTAACCTGGTATCCGTGCAATTACTCACCGAACCGTGTTATGTGATCAAGCCGGAGGGCGCATTGGGCAGAGAGAGAGGAAGGAGCAAGAGGGAGGGAAGGAGGGAGAGAAGGGTAGACCCTACCCTTGTCAGTGTGGCGATTCTTCAGTTAGCTCATCACCCTCCACCCTTAGAAATCTCAGAAGTTGCTGTTTGGCACTTTGGGGGTCTCTCAAGAATCACACCGAAGGATCAAGTGTCAGAAACCTAGGTTTTTAAACTTGATTTCCAAGTCAGTCCTCTTAGAAGGGAAAAAAGTCGTTTTGCTTACTACCACAGCCTGTTTTACATGTAAATTTGTAAAATAATTGCAGTTAGATTAATAATTCACTGACCACTCACCTCAGTTTTAAAATATTGGGGAGGGGCCTCCCTGGTGGAGCAACAGGTTAAGTCTCAGCACCATGAAGCTGTCCGCAGCCACTGCAGCGCGAGTTCGATCCCTGACCAGGGAGCTTCCCACAGGGTGCAGCAGACCCCTCCTGTCTCCCCGCTGCTCCCCTCAGCATTGGACTTCAGTGGATCTCTGCCTGTTCTGCTCCCGACTCTGTCTCTGGTGTCTCTCACCCCCCACACCTCTGACTTACACCCCAATTCCTGTATGCATAAATAAATAAATCTTAAAAAAAATAAAATATGGGGGGAATATACCCTCCCATTGACAAGGTGCTGAGATCACCCCGGGGCCAAGAACGGCCGTTTGGAACAAAGCCACTGGGACAGCGGGAGAGATTCGAGCAGTAGAATGACCTTGGGCCTGACCTCCATGCACAAAAATTAATTCCCAATGGATCAAAGATCTAAATGGAAGAGCCCAAACGATCAAACTCCAGAAGAAAATATAGTGTGACATTCACATCCCTGGTTTGGCAAAGGCGTGGTTTAGACAGGACACTAAAAAGATGAGCAATGAAAGAAAAAAATAGATAAATTGGGCTTTTTCAGTAATAAAAGCCTTAAAGGGCACCAGCTCTTAAAAGTGCAAAGGTCACAGAGAATGGGAGAAAATTTGCCAATCATCTATCTGATGAGAAACTTGTTTCCAGAACATATTTTAAAAAAGGCTTAAATGCCATAATGAAAAGACAAATTTTTAGAAAGGCATGTTATTTGTGACAACACGGATGGAACTCGAGGGACTGTGCTAATGCAGTGAATCGGGGGGAGAAAGACAAACGCCACAGAGTTTCGCTGTTTGTGTGCTGTAGGAAAACAGGAGGACTCCGACAGTAGAAGATGATCACTGAAGGGGCAGCGGAAGCTGCTGGACACTGGTGGGTGGTGACCAGCCATTTGGAAGTGGCCTGGTAAGAAAATGGGCTTTTGGAACCCGGCTGCGATAAAAAACAATAAAATGCAAAGGAAATGGGCAAAGAACATGGATAGACATTTCTCTGAGGGAGACACACAGGTGGCCACGAGATGAGACGCTCAGCAGCCAAGCAACGACACTTGCTCCCACCAATATTCAGTCAATTTTAGAGCATTTTCACCTCCTCAAAAAGAAACCGCATTAAGCTGTCAACTCGCCCTCCCCTGCCCCCATGCCCAGCCCTAAATGGCGACGCACGGAAAAGTCCAGGCACAGCAGGTGTTGGCAAGGGTGTGGGTCAGCTGGAAGCCTCGGGCCCCGCGGGGGGTTAGAACGGTTCGGCTGCTCTGGAAGTCGTGATGGCTGTTTCTCCAGTGATGGGACAGAGCGGCCGTGTGACCCAGCAGTCCCAGTCCTGCAGAAGCGAAGCTTGTGTCTACACAGCAGCGAGCGTGCACATGTCTGCAGCTCATTACCCACAACCACCAAAAGCCACCCCAATTTCCATCAACTGATGAGTGGATCAAAAGTGTGGTTTATCCAGACAGTAGCATGCAACAGTCAGCCGTGAGAAGGAATCAAGGACTAACCACGAACGAATCTCAACACCACGGTGCGGAGTACAAGAAGCTGGTCGCGCAGATGGGCTGCGTGTGGCACCACAGGCAGGAAGTCCAGGGCAGGGAAATCTAGAGAGAGAAACACCAGCATGGTGGCCATTTAGGGCTGGGCATGGGGGCAGGGGATGGGGAGTTGACAGTTTAATGCGGTTTCTTTTTGAGGAGTTGAAAATGCTCTAAAATTGACTGAATGTTGGAGGCCACACTTTAAATGGACCAGCCCTTGGACTTGGCCACAGCCCTCAGGTTGTGTAGGGGGTGCAAATTGAGAGGATCCAGAAAGACCCCACTTTCTGCACCTAGCAATGATCCATCGTGACCAAGGCCCCCCTTTTGGTTCTCTCCACACACACCCCCCCCAGAGAGCTGTTTTAACTGCCATTATCCTCAGGGAGGACATAAGGTACCAGGCTCTTTGGGGAAGAATTAGGGGATATGATCGTTTTTCCTCCTTGACAAGGAAGAACCAGGGACAGCTGGGAGATGCTGGCAGCTGTTAGGCTCTTTGCAGGAAAATGAAATCTTAATTACAACTCAGTTTCCTGTTAATGGCCGAAAGAAAGAACAGATTCCCTAAAGTGGGGTGCCCAAAGTCTGTTCCCCAGCAGCATCACTAGGAAATTTATCAGCAAGGCAAGCTCTCAGGCCTCCTCCCATACCTGCTGGGTCAGAAGTATGTCTGGGGCCTGGCAATCCACGCTCTGTGGAGTTTTCCAGGAGATTCTCATGTGCACTCACGCTTGAGAACCCCTACATCGATGGGAAAGTTTGTTCGTTCAGCCAATCAACAAATCTGGTGCCCCCAAATACATCTGGAATTGCTGGAAGCCCAGGATCAAATACAGAAGTGAGCAAGTATAGTGGATGGCCTCCCAAAAGCTGCTTGCGACCTTATTTGGAAAAACAGTCTTTGAAGACATAATTAAGTTCAGGATCTTAAGGTTATATCATCTTGGGTTACTCAGGTGGGCCCCTAAACTCAGCTATAAGGGTCCTTAAAAGAGACAGAAGATGCAATCCCCATTAAAATTCTAATGTTATTCTTCAAGGAAACAGAACAAGAAAACCAAAATTTATATGGAACCATAAAAGACCCTGAATAGCTACAGTGATCTCAAGAAAAAAGAAAAGTAGCGGCATGTTACCTGATTTTAAACAACATTGTAAAGCAACAGTAATTTAAAAAGTATGGTGTTTGAATGAAGATGTGTACACAAATCAGTAGAACAAAATCAAAAGCCCAGAATTAAATCCACACATGTATCAATAATTTATAAGGGAGCCACGGCCATACCATGGAAAAAGGAAAAATCTCTTCAATAAATGGTGCTGGGGAAACGGGACAGCCCATGTGAAATAATGAAGTTGGGTCACTCACTCCAGACACAAAAATAAATTCTAGATGGTTGCAAGACTTGGATGTAAGACTTGGAACCATAAGATGCATCGAAGAAAACACCGGTGATAGGTCTCCTGATGTCAGCATTAAGAGACATCTTTGGGAACTGATCCCATTGGCAAGGGAAATAAAAGCAAAAATAAACAAGTTGGGCCTCCCTGGTGGCGCAGCGGTTAAGCACTGCACTGTGGAGCTGTCGGCAGTGGCGACGTGAGTTCGAAGCCCGGCCGGGGAGAATCCCACATGGTGCGGCAGACCTCTCCTGCCTCGCCCGCTGCTCCCCTCAGCAGTGTATTTCCGATCTGCTTGTTCTTCTCCCCACTCCATCTCTGGTGAACCCCCTCGCCGCCCCATGCCTCTGGCCTGTACCCCAGCTTCTATGTATAAATAAAAAAAAAAATCTTAAAAAAACAAAAGGTGATTTTACACAGCACCAGAAAATAGTAGGTTAAAAAGACTTCTCAATGGGAGAAGATACTTAACACATCACATAGCCAACAAGGGATTAATGTCCAAGGTGTGCAAAGCGTGTACCAACTTAAAAACTCTGCCCAATTAAAGAAGGGTCGGAAGCTCTAAAAAGACACTCACTGGCGGAGGTCAGGGGTCCCGGGCACGCGGAAGGGTGCGCGTCATCGCTTCCCGGCCCATCGAGGCTCCTGAGCACCCCACACACGCGGGGGCGGCGCCATCACAACGACGCCAGGGAGGCGGACGAGGGGGTCCCGGCCCTGTGGGTGGCGAGGCAAAGGCGCGGGCACTCTGGAAAGCCTGTCTTTAAAACTGAACGGCGGAATGCCCTTCAGCCATCCCCTCTCCCGGGCTTCTCCCCCTCAGACGGGAGATCTTGCGCGTGGGAGGGTCTGCCCGCGCCGTGGCAGGGGCTGGTCGTGGCCACCCAAGCTGCGGCCACCGGAGGGGCAGCAGCCAGGATTGGCCGCACTGACGCCCAGCCCGGGCGGCCCAGCTGGCGAAATGCAGCAAGGAGCTGAGGGGTTCCGTGACCGAAGTTAGCCAGGAAGACAAAGGCCCGCGGTGGATGGGCTCATTCCTCACTTACCTGAGGAATGTAAGGAAGGAAAGTGAATGAACTGGCAAAACAAACTAAAAATAGACGGCGGGCCCGGAAACACCTGAGAAGGGGAGAGATGGGGGAGACGGGGTGGTCGTGGAGGTGTGTGTTTTGCTTTTGCTTTTGTCCATGTTTGTTTTTTACTTCAAGAAGATGTTTAACCAAAACAGAAGTGGACTTTTTTTTTTAATAGACAACATTTTAAGCTCAGTTTTAGGCTTATGGAAAAATTGAGCAGAAAGTAAAGGCGCTCTCATCATTATTTTTAACAACAAAGAGACAGGAGAGAAGACACAGACCACGTGAAAATGGAGGCGGAGACGGGGTGATGTGGCCACAGCCAGGGACACCAGAACCCCGGAAACTGGGAGGGGAGGGACGGACCCTTCCCCGGAGCCTTTGGGGCAAACTCAGCCCCCTGCTGACCCCTGGTTCAAACTTCCAGCCTCTGGGACTGTGAACGAATAAAGTTCTGTTATTTCAAGGCACCCAATTTGTCGTGACTTGTTCCAGCGTCGATGAAAACTAATAAACAAGGAGAATGCGGGTTGTGGCTTTGGAGGGTTTATCCTCCAGTGGGGCAGGTGGAGGGGGAGGGGGAGGAGGGGAGAGGTGGGTGGGTGGACAGGTGGCTGGAGGGGTGGATGGGTGGTGGATGGACGGACGGACGGCGGATGGAGAGGGGTGACGGTCAGACAGGCAGGCGCTAGAAGGTGATAGAGCTGAGTGATGCGCTAGAGAGAAGCTGGAAAGGGGGCGCTGAGTTGAAAACTGGTGAGTCAGCCACTCAAACATGGTGGGGGCTCTTCCAAGAGGCCTGCCCGAGCAGGAGTGCGGGAGTGAGGAGGCTGATGGGACCGCAGCGGCAGTTGCCGAAGCAGAGAGGAGAACGGCCCGGCAAGCTGTTGTGGAGCAAGAGACGCATCGGCTGTGGAAGGGCCTGGGGCCCAGCAGCCGGCAGCGGGGCTGGCAGCTGACGCCAGAGCGCCAGTGTATGCGTGACCTGCTGCTGCGTAACAAAATCACCCCAAGCTCAGGAGCCCACGCGCTGTCACCTCCGGGGCCTGGGGCTGGGCTGGCCCCAGCTGGCCGTGCTCAGCCACAGGTTCCCCTGGGGCAGGAGGCTGGAGGGCCCCTCGCAAGGGCTGACCCCAGCGCCTCGGCACGGCCTCCCTCCGAGGAGGAGGAAGGGCAGGAGGGGCCTGGTGACCTCATCGGGGAGGGGACCGCCTGTGGCGCTGGCCGCATCCTGCTCCTCAGCAGTGAGTCACGGCGACCCACCCAAGGGGAGGGGAGACGGGCCATCGGGAACCACTTAGAAGCTGCCTGACCCTGGGGAGCAAAAAGCTTCCACTTCAGATCTCATCGCTTTAGGTGCTTCTGAGGGATTAACTAACAGGGTCGCGTGGCTGAAATCGGAGAGAGGATGAGTAAAGGGTGACTGGGCGGATGAGTGGCCCGAACTACAGGCGGTGCACGGTCCACTTCAGAGGGGGCAAAGGCCGTCCCGACAGAGTCACTTAAAAGCCCTCCAAGCCCTCGACAACACGCTCCTTCAGAAGTGCGGCCTCACCCCCGGACCCTCCTTGCCCCGCCCGTGCGGGACGAGCTCTTGGGAGAATGAGCTCAGCAGTGGGTTTCTGCCCAGCCAAATGGAAACCCGGGCGTCCATCCTGCTGGAGAGACGTGTCAGCGCCCTGGGGTCCGCGGAGGGGACCTTGGAAGCCTGCTGAGGGATCGCGGAGCTGCCCGGGCCAAGCCATCAAGTGCAGGCCAACGAGCTTGAATTATGACGGAAGGGTTAGGGGCCGCTGGAAACTTGGAGCTCACCCAGGGGCGCTGGGACATTTGTTTTCTCTCTGCAGCCTGGTTTTCCAGCTGCACGGAACACTTAATCCGACATGAAGTATTGCATATTAGATTTTCTCCCCGATTATGGCCTCTCTCACTCTCCACCATCTCTGGGCCCGGTGGGTGCTTGCCCCGTGAGTGTGCGGGCATGGCTGCTGCCAGGCCTGCTGGGCCCTGTGCGCTTCCTCTCGGGGCCCTGCACCGCCGCGGCGCGGGGGAGACTGGGCCCGCAGCAGGCACGGTGCTGTCAGTTAAACAGGAGCCGGGTCCCGAGATGGTCACCAGGCGCGGGAACGCCGGAGATAACTGGCACTGTCAGGGCAAGACGCAGACGCTTCCAGACGAACCGGGCTACCGGGGGTGAAGATTCTGAGCTTCAAAAGAGCCTCCCAAACTCCAGGCTATTAAGTTATTACGGCTGATTACATGCGGTGGGGCCCCCTGGCAGCCTGACTGGCAGCACTCCTGCGATTTTATGGGAACGGGCTGGGGTGGAGAAGGCTGAGATCACCGAGAAGAGCAGCCCCGCCCGGCAGAGGCCAGATGAACGGGGGTTTGAATTTTTATTGTGACCTCGTGGCAGACCCATCTGCAATCCCTCGCAATCTCCCGCTCCCAGCGGCCCTCTGCGCAGCTGACCCTCCTCACGGGGTGGGGAGGCAAAGCGAAGGTCAGGGGCTGCTGAGGATCAGGCGTTCCCCGTGGCCCTCGCTGGCGGGGCCCCCTGTATTGCCTTCCAAATCCTCTGTCCAGAATGCACAGAGGCGAGAACAGAGCAGCACGGAGCCCCAGATGCCGCGCATAAAGGCGGCTTCAGGGCTTATTCGCATCGTGTGTTCCTTTGGAGCACCCTGGGGTGGCTGTGTGATAGCCTTGGCCACCTTAACAGAGGGACCCAAAACAATAGTAGCCTGAGCAACACAGAAATTCACCTCTCTCTCCTGCCAAGGTCTTGGGTCACAACCCACAGTTAGTGGGGTGGCTCTAGTCATCCCAGACCCAAGCCCTCGACTCATTTCTCTGCCTCTCATATTGCTAGCTTCCCTCTCAAGATCCAGAATGGCTGCTGGGGCTCCTGCCCTTACATCTGCATTCCTGGAAGAGAGGGATGATGCCCCTCTCTTCTCCCTGAATTCAAGGTAGTATGCAAAATTCCTCTCCTCCAGGCAGACTTCTGGACTGATTATCCACTGGCCAACTGAGCAACCTCATCTCTGGCCCACCCTTCTGTCAACTCTGTCCTAGCCTTCTTAGCAGACTTTCCTGAGCCAGAGATCCCATTTCTCCTTTAGCGTGTAACCAACCCATCACCCCTAATCCCTGATCTCTCCTCCCAGGCACTGAACCCCCATGCCTGAGTGCTCTGGCCAGTGTGTAGAAGAAAGCACAGTACCCTCTCACAGCAGAGAGCGCTGTGAGGGCAGCGCCCTTCTCTGGCACCTGTTTGGTCCCCCAAGCTCGGCACATGCCTGGACACAGGGACGACCGTGCGACTGAGCAGCAGCCCACCCTCCCGGCTCGTCACAGTAATAACAAGAACTACTGTGCCTGACGTCTGCGAGACTCCTGTGAGCAGAGCAAGCGGCAGACGACAGGACAAGCAGGAATTAGCCAACGCGTTCTGCAAAAATCCAGAGAGCAAACGTTCCTGGCTTTGTAAGCCAGGAGGCCTGTCGCAACCACTCCGCTTTCCTTGTTCTCAAACGCAAACACAGAAAATACGTAAATGGACAGCAGTGGCTGTGTGCCAATAAAACTTCACTTGCAGGGCCTCCCTGGTGGTGCAACGGGTTAAGTCTCAGCCTATGAAGCTATGGGCAGCCACTGCAGCACGAGTTTGATTCCCAGCCAGGGAGCTTCCCACAGGGCGCAGCAGACCCCTCCTGTCTCCCCGCTGCTCCCCTCAGCAGTGGGTTTCAGTGGATCCGCCTGTTCTGCTCCCCACTCTGTCTCTGGGGAATCCTCTAATCCCCTGCACCTCTGGCCTATACCCCAGTTCTTGTCTGCATCAATAAATAAATCTTTAAAAAAAAACCTTTTTTTGCAGAAGTAGGTACAGGCCTGATCTGGCCCTGGGCCTTGGGGTGCTAACCCCCTATCTAAAACAAACAAAATACATGTCTCCTGGGTGGGGATGTGAGCGTGTGCAGTGAGCGTGTGGGTGTGTGGTTGACTGAGCAGGAGAGAAGTTACCGGAAGACCTAATGCCAGGTCGGTGTGGGCCCATTTTGGGGGCGCTGTCCTGCCCTGTCATCCTTTCTTGAAACCCCCGCCTCTCACCACAGCAGATCATGTGTGCGCTGGGCCTCAGCACTGGGAACCACGGCACTCAAGGCGCTTGGAAACTGGGGCACTGCACCCCCGCCCCACCCCCGTCTGAGGACACTGACTGGAGAGCTCGAGAGGCCGAGGAGGCTGGCTGCAGAGAGCGCCAAGGGCTGGCGGGACCCGAGTCCTCTGGGAGCTTGTACAGCTGCGGGGAGCCCAGGCTCCACGACGCCTCCCCGTCCCTGCCCTCTCCCAGAGCCCCCCCGTGCGTCCTGGGGTTCCACCCTCTCCCTCCACAGAGCTCAGGTGAACACCTCCCCCCCAGACAGTGACACCTCCTGGGGAGCCCTCGCTGTCCCCCACCCCTGCTTGGGCGCCCGCTCTTGCGGTTTAGGGGCTCATTTTTCTGGAGAGCTCAGGACATTACGCAGCTGAATGAAGAATGTGGAATGCTTGAGATTTCCACTCACACACTCCTGGAAAAAACACATTAACCTTTAAGAAGGGAATAATGGCTGCGTTTTCCAGTGACCTTACGGATTAACCCTCGACAAGCGCTTCTGGGGAGGGCGCGTGGCCCGTGACAGGCACCCAGTGGGTGCCAAAGACACGGGAAGGAGAGCCCAGCAGCGCCGCGGACAGACAGGCCTCGGCCCGCTCCGTGGGTCTGGCTCGGGCTGCTGGGCCAGCACCGCCCGGGCCTCAGCAGCTGGTCTCCTCCTGCCAGACCGGAGGGGGCTCCTTCCTCCTCAGTGTGCTCCACCAGAAGGCTCCCCCGATGCCCCCCGAGCCCCACCCCGAAGCACAGCCCCCAAACTGGACGTGTTGGAGAAACCCACGTCGCCTGCACGCCGGCAGGAAGACGAGAGCTGAGGGCGCCGCGTCCCGCAGGGAAACCTGCCGCGCTCTGTGGAGGCGTGTTTGGACGGCACCCCTGGGGCTGGCTGAGGAAACTGGACCAGGCCGTGGGGGGACCTTCTCCAGGATGGTCTGAGCTCCAGAAAGGCCAGCGCCGGCCCCCCAACCCCAGCACCTGCCCCTCCGCCCCTCCTCCCCCCCAGCCCTCCTCGCCCCTCCGTCACGCATCCAGCCACACAGGTGTCCCGGCAGGTGCCCTGAGGAGCGGGGCCGAGCTCTGGGCCACCTGGCTGCCAGGCTTCCCGGGGCGGGGGAGATGGCAGTCCCCACCGGCACCGCGCGCCCCTGCGCGGAAGCCTGCGGCCAAAGACACGTTTTGAAAATAATCAAGGGGGAGATTGCTTAAGTCTCCCCCAAAGCATAACAATTTAGGTGGTCACGACGCAGCTTGAGGAAGGGGGCTGGAAGGAGGGAGCAAAAGGGCTCCGTGGAAAGTGGGCGGGGCCTGGACTCGCAATGGGTCAGCCGCCGCAGGCCCCTCCGGCCGCCGCAGGCCCCTCCGGCCGGTGCTGCCTGTCAGCAGAGCCTAGAAGGTGCTTCCCGAGCCAGAGGCAGGAGAAACCAGGCGAAACTGACCTCCTGAGGAGCTGGGGAACAGAATCTCCCCCCAAAACCCACATGGGGAGACTCCCACATGTGGGAGACTGTCCTCAAAGTCAAAAGCTGTGAAAAGGCAGAGCAGAGTCCAAGGCGGGGTCTCGACCCCCAAGCCCCCGTCTCTTTGTGGAGCCAGGGGCAAAGGGACAAGTTCAAAGGACATTCACTCGCCTACCCTCCTCCGTCATTCCCCCGTGTTTATCGAGCACCTACTATGTGCCGCGCTGGGCAGGAAGAGGGGCCGACGCTTTGGGCAGCAGCTGCTGGAGGGACGGGGAGAGGCTGCGGCAACCACGATCGCCGCAGGGCCTCTGAGCGGGTGCCGGGGTCCAGGGGGACCACTGTCTTTCCAGTCGCAGCAGCTGCAGCCGCCAGGACACCCGATGTCACTCCAGCCCTGCCCTGCGTCTCCCTCCACCTGACCTGGGTCCCGCAGGCCCAGAGACGTCGAGGGCAGCCCCGCAGGCCCTCTGCCGCCTCGAGCCACATAAACCCTGCAGCCCCCAAAGGCCAAGCGATTCTGTCCACGGCCCTTTGCCTAGCAACCCGGGGAGAATGGACTCCCCGCCGCTGGCTGCCCCAGAACCCTGCTCTCTCTCGCCTCATTGTCTCAACTGGCATCTCTTTGCAAAAAGGGTCCCCCTTCCTGCCCCGGGCCTGGCCCCGTCTCTCCCAGGGGAGCTGTCAGAGAGGTCCGGCCTACTCTGGTGGCCTCCAGGGAGACGTGGTCCGTCCACTCGTCCAACAGACACCCTCGCCCGCTGGCGCCAGGGCCCAGGGAGGCGGGCGGAGCCCTGCTCCGGGAGCTTCCAACGCAGCTGACGCCGAGGGGGCGGCCGCCTGCCCCCGCCCAGCCCTGCCCTTCCCGTAGCATTAGCGCTATCCCGGGCGCACCCAGCCCATGCTCTGTGAGGCCCAGAGGCCCCTGCTTGCCAGCACGCCCAGGCCTCACCCCGAACCTCCCCGTAGTCCCGGGCATGTGGGGATTGTGTCCCGAAGTTCAGAGAGGTTATGTCTCTGTCCAAGGCCCCACAGCTAGTAAGCAGCAACCTCAAGGCTCCGAGCCAGGCTGCCTGATCCCAGAAGCTCACGGGCTCAGCCTCCATGCTCTGAGACCCAGAGAGGAGACGCGCCGGCCGGTGCTGCCCGGTGCTGCCCGCCGGACAGGGGCCCCGGGCAAGATCTGCGGCGGGGCTGTGTCGCCGGGGCACTCGGAGGCGCAGAGTGACAGCTGGGAGCACCTCCGGGCTGGCAGGCGAGCAGCCCGCGGCCTCCGCGTCGCCCCTGTCCTGGCGTGGAGCTGAGCTCGGCCACGCGGCCCGGCCCCCCCCACCCCGGCAGCTCCCACTTCCGCATCTATTTTCTAAAACAGAATTCGAGGTAGAAACAACGTATGTGTGGCTCAGCCCTTGGACTCTATCGGCGAGGTTACCATCCACCATTGAGACCCATCAAAAATGTTTTTTAAGACACCAAAACCATTTTTAGGTATGTGCTCCTGGTCCAGCGCCCCTACGACCAACAGTTGGTGCTAAAGAAATAATCGTGGACGTTCCCAGAGGTCCATCAACAGAGATCTTCACTGCAGCACTGTTCACTCTGATAAGAAGCGGGAAACAACATAAACGTCCCGAAGAAAATCGGTGAACACGGGACCCCACGGCCTCGGGCAGGGGGCGCCAGAGAGGAGCCGTGTCCATAGCGCGCAGTCGGGGAGTGGAAAGTCACAGAACTGTGTGCTTAGAAGGAGCTCGCTGTCACCCAAAGCACGCGTCGGTACAGAGATGGCCGACGGACAGAGAGATGGGAGGCAGAGAGACAGTGACAGAGAAATACGGGTGGCTGGCTGGCTGGCTGATGGGTGGGTGGGTGGAATGATGGTGGCTGAGCAGGTACACAGGTGGGTCAGAAGGTAAACGGAGAGATGAGGTCTGCCTGGGGGGATGGATGCGAGGGAGGGGGAGGGGGTAGCCAGACATGATCGGCAGATGCAGGAGAGGAACCCCGAGAGCGGACAGAGGGACAGCAGAGAGATGCATGACAGATACACACGGGAGAGAGAAATCCCACAAACGTCTGCGTATCCGCCACGCACCGGACGCTGTTCCAGGGGACGCAGCGAGCAGGCGCGCCCCGCTCCCGCCGCGCCCCGCCCCCGCCGCGCCCCTGCTGTCCTGGGCCGGGGCGCCAGGGGCGTTTCTGTCGAGAGCAGGGGGCGAGTCCCAGAAGCACAGGCTCCCTCCGGCTCCGGCCGGCGCTGAGCGGAGACAGCCCCGATGGCGGGGAAGGGCCAAGGCGGCGGGGCGCTGGTGGCTGCCCCGGCTGGGGGCGGTCAAGGGCGGCTGGAGAGCCGAGTCCTTCCCTGTGTAATTTTGCGCCTTTTCTGAACAAAACGTGGGAGCAGACGGCGGAGCCGGGGTGGGGGAGACGCCCCGCGTGGTGGGTGGCCGCGCACCCCTCTCCTGCGCCTTGCCCGTCCGGGGTGCTCGCCGTGGGCATGAGGGAGCCCGCGCAGCGGTGGTGGGCACCTCTCACCGGGAAGGGCAGGGGCAGAGGTGCGCGGTGGGCAGGGCCCAGGGCAAGTGAGCGCTGAGCCTCCACATTTGGGCAAGACCACAGATAACCCAATAAAAAGGGGGGAGGGGAAGGTGCTGCCCTGGCTGTCCATCCCCCACCCAGAGGTCCAGGCTGGGCTGCCTGAGGGGCCACCGGGAGGGCTGGGTGCCTGGCCCCCAGCACCCCCAGGGCCACCTCTGGGGGTGCCAGGCCTCTCAAGCGTCCTGGTCTCACTCAGCAAGCACCCAGGTGGGAGCCGGCTGGGGACGGGGCGGCCCACGAGGGTAAGCTCTGCAGGCCGGAGGCCCAGACCTGGGTTCTGAACTCTGGTTTTCAACTCACCATCAGCAGATCAAGGGCCCGGGAGGTCAGCCAGAGCCCAGCCCCCATCTCGCAGCCAGCATCTGAATCTGGGGGCTGCTCCTTGGGGGTGCGCTTCACGCAGGGGACCTGCACGACCGACCGCAGTGTCTGGGCAAGGCGTGCGCTGCCCAGCTGCCTCCTGCTTCCCTGAGCTCTGGCCTCTGACAAGTGCCACAGCAAGGCAGGTGCCGCGACTCTGCCCAGCGCCGGCGCGGAGGGGACGCGGCGGTACCAGTGGGAGCCCCCAGAACCCAGCCTGAGACCAGGAAGGGACAGAGCCATCTGCGAGGACGCCCTTAGCGGCCTTCTGGAAGGGCGGGCCAGAGAGGGCGCCTCCCACTGGCCTGGCCTGCAGCCGTCCTGGAGTCCAAGAAGGGGAGGCTGTACTGACACCCACACCCCCATTCTCCAGGGGTCAGTTGAGGGGCGCCCCCAGGGCGTGGGTGGTCGGTATTCCTGGCAAAGCCGGCTGGGGGGCCCCACGCAGAGAGCAGGCGCCCGGAACCTGGGGTGAGAGGCAGAGGGGGTGGGGTGGCAGGCGCGAGGCGCAAGGAGCCCTGGAGTGACCGTCTGACTCACTGGATCCAAACTCCGGTCGCTCCTGCGCAGCCTCTCTCGGCCCTTTCTAGAAGGACTATTCCGTGCCCACAGGCACACAGCCCCACCGAGGCCCAGTGCTCCCACCTCCCTGCTATTTCAGTGCTTGGCTTATGCTAACATCACTGCCCTCTCCCCGGTGACCTCCTTCCCCTCCTCCGGCCCTCCAGGCCTGCGTCCCCACGGAGCAGAAACCAGGCAAATCTCTCTGAGAAGCAAGTGAATCAATTCAGAGTTTCTTTAAGCTGCAGAGCTCTGAAGCTGGCTCGGGGCGGGTGGGAAAAGAAGTCTTCTCCCCCCGGAAACTGGGAGGCGTATGTATATTTAATAAAGTACAAACTTTCTGGACAGACGGAGCACAAACCAATGACGCAGATAGACCCTCTGGCCATTCATTAGCGCTGCGCAGGGAGGCTCGGCCCAAGTCAGCCTCGGGTCGTGGAGGGGAGGCCACTGAGGGCCTCTGACCACGGAGGCCTCTCAAGTCTACCCCCAGACGTCCGTTGCCATGCCGCTGGCCTGGGGGGCTGAGTACACGCGCCAGGCGGGGAATCGGAGAAGCCCCTGGAGTCTTCTTTCTCTGCTTTAACCGTGACACTAAAACTCCAACCCCAGGCCCTGCAGGTTGAGACCTTGTCTGCATCTGCCTCTGCCCCTCGCCGGCCCTCTTCAGCCCCCCACGGCCCTCCTGCCCGCCTGCCCGCCGCCCAGCTCCTCCTGCCGCAGGGCCTTTGCACTGCCGCCCACTTCACTGGCCGGCTCCTTGGTCATTCAGGTCCTCTTTCCGGGGTCCTGGCCACCCCTCACAAAGTAGACCCCTAAGCTCTTTTATTTTCTTCAGAACATTTTCATTTTCTGAAATTCTCTCTGCCTGTTTGTTTCAAGTATTGCTGGGATGCGGCCTCCAGAGGAAAAGGCTGCCTCTGTCTGTTTCCCGCTGCATCCCTTTGTGCCCAGAGCAAAGTCAGAGCTCAGCAGACTTGAGATGATGGCTGGGAGGGAAGGAGGGAGGAGGGAGAGAGGGAGGGAGGGGAAAAGGAAAGGAGAGAGGAGGGGGAAGAGGGGGAGGTAGAAAAAGAGTGGGAAGGGAGAGGGAGGGAGGGGCAGATGACCTCCCCATGGCTTCACCTCCATCAATGGCCGTGGGATTCTTGGGTAAGACCAAGAACAGGGCACTAGAAATTACAAAAATGACCCAGGGCCTCCCTGGCAGACTAGAGGTTAAGTCTCAGCACTATGTCTGCAGCAGCCTAAGTTTGATCCCCGGCCAGGGAGTTTCCCACACTGCGCAGCAGACCTCTCCCGCCTCCCCGCTGCTCCCCTCAGCAGTGGATTTCAGTAGATCCGCCTGTTCTGCTCCCCACTCTGTCTCTGGGGAGTCGTCTCACCCCTACACCTCTGGCCTACCCATACCCAGTTCTTCTAAGCAAATAAATAAAAATAAAATTTAAAAAATTATCTAAATCAATATGCTCGTGTGTGTGTGTGTGTGTGTGTGTGTGTGTGTGTGTCTTCCCCAAAGTCCAGAGCCCAGAACCACAGCAAGACGGAGCTCTGTTCTTATACGGTTCTAGGAGCCGTCCCGAGCACGGCAGGAACAGCTCAACAACTCAAATCAACACCCACATCCTCTGACACAGGTCACTGATCCCACACTGCAGGTCAGGAAGCCGGGCACAGAGACGCGGGCCACTCGCCGGAGGGCACACAGTGTGGACACAACTCCTTGGCTTGCCTCCCAGAACAGGGCACCTGGCTTCTTCCCCACGTGACGCTGGCCCAGTTCGAGGCTTACATCTGGGGCTCAGGGAGCAGGAGTGAGATATTTCACAGGGCCCTGGGGACCCGTGAAGGCAAGCAGCCCCCAGAGCTCCCAAGCGGGCTGCGGCTCCAGCGCTATTTCTCAGCGTTTTATGACCTGGCTGTGGACAGCATCTGTTGCTCAGCGGAGGTGTGAGGCCTGAGGGAAGAGAAAGGGCGGGGGGAGCCAGCCCGCACACCGGTGGGGGTGCAGCTGCAGGAAAGAACAGCTCCCAGGAGGGGAGAGGAGTTCAGGCACACACAGTCACCCCCACTTTCTGCAGCAGCCCCACCCCCCTGAACCACGCGTCTACCTGCACAGGCAAAGCCCCAGCCGCAGCACCCTAAGGGTTAAGTCCCTTCCCAGCAGCTGTCACCTGCCCCTCCCCCTCCACGGGGTAATGAGGAAAATGTCAGCAGAAGCAATTGCTGGGAGCCCTACAGAGAAACTGCCCTATTGAGTTTTTTAAATTAAATCTATTTATAATTTATACCCTGCCTGCTTCCAAAAAGGATTTGAGGTGGTTTACGATAAACGACACGTAAAATGGAAAGAAAGAGAAAAATCAAGAACACCTCGCAGGAGGAAGGAGCAGAAAATCTCCCACAGACGCAGGCCAAGGGAAATGGTGACAGACTCCATGTTCTAGCCAGGCTCCCCGCGTCCTGGCAGCTGAGGCAAAAAGGGAAACACTGCCGGGGCCACCTCTCCCAGTGACTCAGGGAAGCCTCTGATCTTCAGAGCCACCAGGTCCGCTGGCGGTGCCTTCTCAACCCTTCCTGCCACTCCTCTGCCCTCCCCAGACATGAGGCTCCACGTGGGCCTCTGGCACCAGCCTCTTCCCCGGCCCGTTGGTATAGCACCTACGGGCCCCTGGATTGCCTCGTGGAGATGCCACTGTGCCCATAACAGGCCCCTTCTGCAAAACACCTGTTTACCACCTTCACTCCCTTCCAGGACACCTACTGAAATCAGGCTCACCTCCTGACCTCTGACTCACATGTGACCCAAGATGGTTCCTCAGAGTCAACCCTGAAACTTTCAGAGAGAGATGCTCTCTTCCACCGTAACTGCCAAGCTGGAGGAATGTGGGCGAGGAGCTGCTTTGCAGCCACTGGAGGAAAGCAGAACAGAGACATGGTGAGAGAGGATGCTAGTGACAGCATTTGAGCAGCTGGATCCAGCCACTCCTGAAGCCGGCCACTCCTGTACTTCTCAGGTAAGCAGCTAATAATGTCCCTTTTTCTAGCTTGCACCTATTTGGGGTGCGTTCCATCTCCCTGTAAATAAAATCCACCTGGCTAAACACACTTCCCACACGTACAGCTTGGAAGCTTCACCATCGTGGTCCCACCATCAATTTGGTTTACCTAAGCAGCCCTGTGGGTCATTCCTCCCATGCCCAGGCCTGTTGACTCCTTGGTCTTTGGCCAATGAGCCTCCTTTTCTTTCCCCCCACCCCTTCCTCCCGTTTCTGCTCACTGGACCCTGGGCTGCTCCGTCCTGTGGTCCAGAATTGTGCTCTCTGTCTCTCCACAGTCTCTATGACCAACCTCATCTCCTTCCCTCACTTCCACTAAGCATGCTCTGTGACCTTGAGAGTCCCGGGCCCTTGACTTCCACTCCGTCTCCCAATGCCCCAGCTTCTCCCAGGCCCGACTGGATACCAGAGAGCACAGGACACCCCGCACCTGCACCGGCCCCCTGCCGAGCGTGTGACAGAGCTCACCTGCATGAGCCGCGAACAAGCCTGCAGGGGTCTTCTCTGCGTCCATGACAGGTGAGGCCTGAAGCTCAGCGGTGAAGCCAGAACCCGAGGCCTCGCAGCTGGGCTGGGGACACCAGTGGCCAGCTCCCAAGCTGCCCTTGTGCCTTGCACCCTTGTCCTCCCCCAGCTCCCATGAGCCTCTCCTTCTTCTAAACTGGGGGCTGGACACACCTAGGAAAGCGAGCTGGGCCTGCTCTGGCCCCAGACGGACGGGCGCCCTCTCCACCGCTCCAGCCTCTCCCGCCCAAGGCATCTGCGGGACAGGCAGCACCAGCTATTCACGCCCATGCCCTCCCCACAGCGGCTGTTTTCTGGAAGGTTCTTTGCTTCCTTCTTCCCCTGGCTGACACACGGTGCTTTCCATCTATGAAAATACAAATTAAAACGACAAGGTGTAGCCCCCTTGCAGCCATGAGATTGACAGAGTCTGAGTTTTGACACCACCTGCTGAGGACGCAGCTGAGGGGAAGCCCTGTCCTCCTGCCCTGGGAGGACACACGCCGTTGCCTTGACGGGGACCAGCGCGGCCGTGTGTAAAACCCCGAGTCGTGCCCGCGGCGCTCCGTGTCCCGGAGCAGTCAGGGACGGCAGAGCGGGTGCGGGGCGCCTGTCAGCCGCGGTGCAGGCAGCCACGCCGGGGCGAGCGCCGCGAGACTGGACAGTGCGGGCCAGGGCGCAGCCCTGACGGGACGCGAACAGCAGCCAAACTGGCGCGCGCCCCCACGGGGGAGAGCAGCGGCGCGGGACCGTGGGGGCGCGGAGAGGGGAAGCCTGACGCTTACCCGGCCCTGCTCCCCGGGGGACAGACCCGGCGTGAAACGGGCTCAGGAGCGTTCCGGCAGCCGCGTCTCCACAGCCAGCAGCGTCCGCTCGCGGGAGAGTGGGGCTGGGAGCGCTGCATCCCGATGGACCCCGAAGCGGACGCTCAGCGAGGGCACCGCCGCGCTGCGTCAGTCCCCACGAGGCCACGCCTTCGCGGGACACCCGCAGACGACGCCCGTGGGGACAAGAGCTGGTCGGTGTTTGGGCGCTGGGGCAGGCACGGGGTGCTGGGTGGGGCCTCCCTTCGCGGAGGCAGAAACCCGCGACTCTGCCGACAGTGCAGAGGCCTGGGTGGACCCTGCTGTGTCTCACCGCTACCCGGAATGATGGCCGACCAGACTGACGGCTACCGCTGCTCCCTGGGCCCCGGGCTGCTGAGAGCCTTAGATGGTCCTTCCCCCCAAACAGCAGGAGAAAAGAGTGTCGGAGGCCTCTCAGCAACGACTTGTGGGGAACACCAAGACAGTGGGGAGACCCCGAGCCCCGGCAAGAACCTCCCTGCCGCAATGTCCTGTGGGCGAGAGGATTCATCCCATGTCTCTTACATTTGTTTCTATTATTATTATTACTTTGATTCCTGCATCTTTTCAATTCCAGGAGTTCATGTGGCTGTCTTGGGATCGGAGGGGCAAGGGGGCGAGGGGAGCACCCGGGGCTTGTGCTGCTGCTGTCCTGCTCACCCCTAGTTCCTCCCCGAGGCACCTGCCCCCTCTGAGGTCCTGGGCATGTCTGGGTTCCTTTAGGATTCTGTCTGGGACAGCTTCCCTTTTATCCTCCCTTTAGGACCGTCAACAGTTGAGCTACAGCCCCGCCGCCACCACCCACCGCCGCTGAGGCTTAGTCCAGGACCACCAGGGCGAGGTGCTCAAACCTAGCCCCCAAGAACTCCCAGTCTAGGGGGATCCAGCCCCCCAACAGGCCATTTCTTGCTGAGGCTGGTGAGCTGTGGTGTGAGTATCTATCATTCTGTCCTCTGGGGAGAAGATTCTAGAAAAGCCCGGGGAGACCTAAGTCGTGGACACCCACAGTTACTTGGGAGTCGGGTGAAAGCCCCCCAGGCCAGGGCCTGGCCTAGATCTGCTGAGTCAGCATCTCCCTGGCGGGGTGGTAGAGAGGGGTGTCCTCCGCTCTGGAGTTTGGGGAGCCCTGCCGTCAGCACGGCAGCCCCTGCTCCTGTCTCCCATTGCCAGGCTCCGAACAAGACCCCAGCCTGCTCCTCCACCAGGCGGACCCTGGAGAGACAGTAACTCAGGCTTCACGTCGGCGTTCCCGGCCTCTGGCTCCACAGAGGTACTTGAAGAAAATTAATGCCCCAAGTTGGAAAACTTTTGAGCCAGACAAGGGGCCCGGCCTCCAGCCAGACCACGCTGCCCAGCAGGGATCGATAACCTGTAGCTGGGAATGATTTGGGTTCGGGAAATGAGCGTGACATCGGATCAGAGCTGTCAATTAGCCCGCAGCCCCGGCCGCGGCCGGCAGGCCTGTTTGCTCAAGGAGGTGGTCTGCTTACGGAGGTTATGAGGCTGTTATGTGCCAAGCTGCGCCCTCCGGCCCCTTGCTGGGCCATTTAGCTGTCTAAATCAAGACATCTCAGTCTGCAGCACCGTCAGGTGTTCACGCACTGGCCGCTTTCCTCTCCTTGTAATCTAAATCTAATTTATTGGCCCAGGGACGTAGGGAGAGCCGACGCAGACCTGGTGTGCAGTGAAGAATATAATATACAACGTTCCCGTGTAATAAGGCTTTTTATAGAAGGCATTAAGGAGGGCCTGGCTCGGAGCGCCGACGAAGCCGTGATTAATTCTGCCTGGAAAATCTCTCCGTTGCCGGCCTCGGGAGGGTCCGCGGGGACAGGATAGGGAACCGACCTCCGAATCCTCACGCCAGCTTTCCATCTGGGTGGTTTATAAGATTAGGTGTGCTGAAGCCCCCTGAGGGCAGGAGCGGGTTTTATAGGCCCCTCTCCCCCGTCTTGCCATGATGAAAGATGTGTAATAAACTCTCATTGAATTAATCTGGTTGGAATTGAAGCAAAAAGTTATTTTTCATGCACTTGCTGTGACTTGTGGGGGGCTGGCTTCCTCAGCGGATGAAGGGCCAAGATGGAGACTGGGGGGCAGGTGGGAAGCACAGATGCTCAGAAGGTGCTGGGCCCACAGCTCCCAGCCAGCTGCCCCCACCACCCAGAGGTCTCTCATCCACAGAGTTCATGTATTCCCGGCAAAACATTTTCTTTGAAAAAATTTCACTCCACTGCTAAAATTTAAAATCAAGAAATAGCTCATTAAAACCCCCAGTTCCCGGTTGCTACCCAAACTGAACGATCTGGCCACCCCAGATCTTTCCCTCCTGGCGTGAAGCATGGAGGGGCCACAGCCCCCACCCCTCCCTTACCGCCACACCTCTGTGGCCCCCTTGTTGGTCGGACCTGTCTGGCCCCTCTGGGTCCCTCGCCAGGCGCCGAGATGAGATGAGAGCTGGCCCCTGGGGCTCCCGAGGGAGGTCAGGTAAAGGCCACAGCCCTTGGCTAAAGGCCACAGCTCCTGCCAGGCGGCCCCCACAGACCACCCCCTGGGTTCCAGCTGTGGCCCTACCGCTCCGGCTTCAGGCCAGTGTGAGAAGCGCCCTGATTCCAGTCCGGTGCTTGTCTCAAGTCCTGCCCACCCCACGCAGGCTTTAAAGTGTCACCGTATCAGGCCTCAGCATTCCCCTTCCTGCCTGGACCCTTTGGGCCTGGACCCACAGAGGATGCTCGGGGCAGAGACCCTGAGCTGGTGCACAGTCATCACATGTGGTCTGGGCTTCTCCCCAAGACAGGGTGCTCTATGGGGGAAGCTGTCCCAGGGAACCCTCACACCCCACCCCTCATCATCTGGGCCCACAGAAATCACACCACGTCCCTTTCCCAGGATCCAGGGAGCCATTTCCAAAGCAAGTCCAGAGCACAAACAAGCAGGGTTTTGAATCACGTTGCACGCCGGCCCGGCTCAGACCCACTCCCTGGGAGCCATTACAGCTACCCCAGCTGCCTTCCCGCCGCAGGGCAGGCGAGGTCCAAGCCGCGGCTGGTGTGAGCAACAAGCTAGGCCAGCGAGCAGCTCCCTTGCCCGGCCGAGTGATTTACGGCACCTCTGAGGACGGCGCCGAGAACTGAGCACCCTCCCCTGTGCCGGGGGGCTTCTCCAGAGCAGGGCGAGTCTGCCTGGGTGCCCCAACTCTGCCCTCCAGCCATGGGCCGCACCCCGAGGCTCGCCACGCCGGGCACATCAAGTTCACCGTGTGGGTATGTGACCTCGTGTCCACAGAATTAACTGGAGCTCACCGAGGGCAGGCCCTGCCCCGGGACAGAGTTAGGGGCATGAAGGACCCGGGAGGTGGGAGGGGCCAGGCTGCAGGCCTGGGGAGGTGGGGGCCACCCCGCTGAGATGGGCTGGGGAGAGAGACCGCAGGGCAGCGAGGCGTGAAGCCCGGCAGCCGTCGGGGGTCAGGGGGGCCACGGGCCACGCCTGCGCTCACGAGGCTCAGGCAACGGCTGGGAGGATTGATGGCGGGGCGGGGAGGCCAGCCTGGCCTGGGAAAGACGAAACTCTGTCATTAAATGACCCGAGAGGAGCAGCTGCTGGGCTTCTGCGGGAGCCCGACGTGAAATAAAGCCAGGGCTGGGGGCAGCTCCGTGGCGATGTGCGAAGGGTGGTCGCCGCGCGGGCGCAGGCCCAGCCCGGCCTCGGCACGCTGAGCCCGCAGGAGCGCACCAGCCCCTGACGCGCAAGCGCAGCGGGGCAGGACCCGGCCCTGCGGGGAGATTCGCTCGAGGTGTGCATTCCACAGAGCCGGGGCCTATTAAAGCAGAAGAGAATCGCTCTTCAACTTGCATCTCACGCTACAACGGTAACAAAACGGCGTTAAATGAAGCCTCCATGCCCCGTGCAAAGAAACGTGTTTTTCTTCTTTGCCCAAGACCTGGGTTAACCGCCGCATGGAGATTATCGCAGCGATGGAGACGGGCGAGGCTTGACATTCCTGATATGGGTGCTGGGGAGCTAATGTGTCCGCGAGAAACCGCAGATAAGAAGGTTGCGAGGAGACACGGAGCAGGCTCTGCTCTGCGCGGGCAGACTCGAAGGCGCGGGCGCGCTCGGGGCGGGGGCGCCCCATCGCGGGTGCTGGGCTTGTGTTTAAACTAAGCGAGGGGATGGAAAGGGTGGC
The DNA here is from genome assembly GCA_004024925.1 of Scalopus aquaticus. NCBI lineage: Eukaryota > Metazoa > Chordata > Mammalia > Eulipotyphla > Talpidae > Scalopus > Scalopus aquaticus. The sequence continues at coordinate 86,836 of PVIJ01003535.1, forward strand.
TTCCCGCGAGGTCTCCTGGGCAGGGGGCCGAGGAGCATCTCTTAAGTCCTGTCTCCCTCAGTCCGCATTTCCTCAGAGACTCGCTCACTCAACCTGCGGAAAACTATCGCTCGCCCCACATGGCACAACTTTTCCTTTCCCTCTCCTTCTGAATGCTGGTTTGCAGCCTTTCCCCAAGAAAAGGACGGTGTCGCTCCTCCTCCTGCCGCTGGCCCGCTCTGCTCCTGCTCTGAATGAGGGCGTGGAGGAGGGAGGGGAGGAGGGAGGGGAGGCAGAGGAGAGGGAAGCCAGATGGCGCCTTAGTGAAAGGAGTGGTGGAAGCATAGATGACTGGGTGGGTTTTCGGGACACCGGTGAGAAATCCCTTGCATTTTGCATTTGCTTTCTTTGGTGGTTTAAATCCCTTTGAATCACTGAAGTCTCCGAAATATATGGGGACACCAGAGAGGAAGGGGCTGGAGAAGGGCGGGTCCAGTGGGATGATGGACAGCACTGGGCTTGGGCTGAGGGGCCAGGGCAGGGGATGGGGTGGGATGGGGGTGTGAGGCACACAAGTCAAGGCGTTAACTCCGGGTTGCTGAAATTCATGGCTTTGCAAACAGGAAGTCAATGCAATTTGATTAAAAAAAAGAAAAGTGCAGCAGCTCTGCAAGTGAGAGCTGGCGGTGACCTTCGAGGAGATGGCCCTCCAGGGAAGTGGCGATTCTGAGTTACCTCACAGATGGACTCCAAGGGCCTGGGATGTGATGGGCAAGGAAGAGCAATGAGCCGGTTCCCATCCGGGTCTCTGGCCTGAGCCTCACTCCCCTAGCGCCCGACCTGACAGACCAAGTCCTCGCTGTTTCTTAAAATAGAAGTTTATGGTTGTGAGAACAGGTTGACAGCAAGAGCAGGAGCGGGCCAGTCCCTGAGCTTCTCTCAGGCTGGAAGCGGGAGCCTCGCGGGCGCCGGGTCACTCTTCACGGAAGGAGCAAGAGCTGCCAGTGGTGACAGGGCTCCGGAGCGCTGCCAGGTGGGGCCAGGCCCCCACCACATCCCGGGGAGTGAAACGGAAGAACCGGGGAGGCGCTGGCACAGCCTCGTGGGCGGGGCCCCGAGCGGGCACATGGACCCCCCGAGCTTCGGCGTCCTTGCGGCCAACACTGTCCTGCTCGCAGGGGCCCGGGAGACCTGGAGGGTATGGCCGTGCAAGGCCCAGCAGCTGGACGCAGGGAGCAGCCCCGGGTGGGCAGCCTGGTATCTGTCCCGCCCCAGGAGCCTCTCTCCAGGCGGGTTAGTCTGCCGGGAAGAAGCTGGGCTTGGCCCCCAAGTGCTGCTCAGGTGGGGACGGGGCTCTGTGGGCGCACACAGGCCGCTCCGTGCCGCCTGGAGTGGTGCCGAGCAGCTCCGCCCCTGCGTCGCCCCGGGACAGGACCCGGCCCTTCGTGGAAGGGCCAGGGAGCAGACACTTTGCGCCAAAGCAACTCTGCCATTGTGTCTTCAGAGCAGTGTGGGCAAGACACAGACGGGTGGGCATGGCGGTGTCCTATAAAACTTTTCGAAACCAGGCATGGGCAGTTAGGCCCGGGAGCCACCGTTTGCTGACCCCTGGCCTGGGATGGAGAGTAAAAATTCCTTTTCTTTTTTAAAGATTTATTTATTTGTGCATACAAGAACTGGGGTGTAGCCAGAAGTGAGAGGGTGAGAGGACTCCCCAGAGACAGAGTGGGAGCAGAACAGGCGGATCCACTGAAACACACTGCTGAGGGGAGCAGCGGAGACAGGAGGGGTCTGCTGCGCCCTGTGGGAAGCTCCCTGGCTGGGGATCGAACTCGCGCTGCAGTGGCTCTGGATAGCTTCATAGTGCTGAGACTTAACCCCTGTGCCCCCAGGGAGGTCCAGAGAATGAAAATTCTTTAGGTGCACATTTACCGTAATTACCAGTGTCAGATTTGTACACATCAAAGCATTAGAAAGTGGGTCGGTTGGTGGTTCCGTGTTCTCTGTGAGATTGTACGGCCTCTCTCTGCTCTCTCCCTATGGTAAGAGACCCAGGTGGGTTTTCTTGAGTCAATATTAAGCCTTCAGCCTGCCGTGTGCATGGTGAGGTTTTCTTCCTTCCCTCTTTCGTCACTTTTAGGAAGAACAAGCTGCAATTCCTGGTGGGTGAGGAAAGGGCGGGAGTGGGAGAGACCAGCGCCCTCCTCACACTCCACCGGCCGCCATCTTGGAGCTCCATTTCCCCTGGGCGCACGCTGGCTCCGTGAAATCACGTGCCTTGCAGTGGAAAGAACATTCAGACGTGTTCTTCAGATGACCATGTTGCTTCTGGACACAGATACTGAGGTTTCTTGGAAATATTTTCCAGAGGGCAGGATCGGGGGCTGCTGGGGCCTCTTTGTGACTAAACCTTAGATCTGCGGCCCTCTTTCCATGGAGCCGGTGGCTTCCAAAGTCATCGCGCATAGGTGAGCGGGAGGGAACGGGGGTGGGGTGCCAGAGAGGACTGGGGAACCGTGGTGGACACATTTACAGCAGAATTGTAACTGTATAATGTTATTGTATCATGTAGCTGACATGTCTACTTTGGAATGTTTATAACCACCGTAAATCAGAGGCCGCCAAGAAGCCAGGGCAGCGGCCACAGCAGACATTCCAAGGAAAACGTATAAAATAAATAAAACAATCACACAGTATCAACATTCCATTCCCAGCTAGAAAACGGAAAATGTAGCAGCTCCTGCGCAAATGTGAGAGCCCCAAAACCAGCCTCTGGGATCGGGCAGCCAGGGCCTCCGTGCTGGGGCTAAGAAGAGGGGTCACCTGAAATGCAGGCGCAAGAGCCAAGACAGGTTGCCTGCCCAAGGCAGCTGAGCCCCCCACCTGGCCTGCGGGGTTCCCGCTGCCTCCACCACTGCTGCCCAGCAAGCTGGGTCCTAGATCCAAGATCCCCTGCATCTGGGAGAGCAGAGAGAAATCCCAGCCATTTTGGTTTTCCTATTTATGATGCTATCCAATTTATGATGCCATCCAATTTATGATGCCATCCAATTTCTGATAGCTCCAGAAAAATAAAGATTTGCTATCCAGGGGCCTTTCGTCCTGTCGATTTACAAACTGCCTGATGGCTCATCTCTGTGATGAGTTAGAGTTTTAACGACTTTTATGTTTTGACCAGCATCTTGTAAAATGCACATCCCAGGGAGTCTGACTGGAGAGACATCTGGCCATTAAGACGACGTGGTCCTTGGTCTACAGTCAGTCCTGGTTCTGGATTTGTCAGCACTTTTAGGACACCTGGCGCTTTTTGTTAGCCTGAGTGTACAGCACAGGCCAAACCTGGGTCCGCAAACTCTGTTGGTTTTAACGTGCTTGCTGGCGGTTTTGACCCGCTTTCCTGCCTTAGGGCCTTGGAGGTAGAAAGGACATGTTTGGGTAATAAAAACTATGAAAAGTTAAAAATTAATAACTACCAGGGCTGAATCACCTCGTGGAGGGCTCTAAAGCAGTTTTTCTTTCTCCCGGGAGAGGGGCTTGGCTTTCTGATAGCGCTGGAAGAAGACGCCCGAGTCATTTCCCCTAAAATGTTCAAGAATATTGCGAGGTATTTTTAGACTTTCCATTTCGGTCTTTTTTGAGTTCCGTTTTTCTTTGTTCGTCAACTAAGGAAAACAACAGACTTTGGATTTTTCCAGAGCTTGGATTTGAGTGTAGGAAAAGGGGTTTAGTTTATCCCCCCTCCTCTTCGATGGCCTGTGAAGGGTTTTAGAAGTTTAAAATGAAAAAGCCCCCAACACCCAGAAAAGAGAGTGGGGGCAGCCCTACTACAGACACCTGGCCTGGCACGGGCATTTCAGCCTCCTGGGCAGGAGCGTCTCCTTCCTGGGCCTTCCTGTGGAGGAAGGAGCACACTGCCAGCTCCTGGTCTGGAATCCTCACAGTTGAGGCGTCGTGCAAAGGCCAAGCACAAATATTTGACCAAGTCTGGCTGCTGCCTTGGTATTTTCCAAGCCAGGTTGGTTTGAGAGCATTTTCCAGGCCTGCGTGGGTCGGGGCTTGAATGCTTGTGTCTTTGGGCTCTGGGGCACAGGGTTCAGGGGCCTGACCGCTGGCCCTCTCCCCTCAGAGCTCCTCCCGCCAGGTCAACGACCGATAGAGCTCCTCCAGCCGCCTCCCCGCGCCTCGCTATCGCCCAGGACAGGAAAGCAACGTGCCTGGTTAGCATTCCACCGCGAAGCAGAGCAGACAGGGATTTAAACTACAGAATTCCAGATGTTGATATTTGTGTTACTGGATCATAATTACATTACCAAACAAATCAGTGCAAGGAAGAACAGCACGCCCGGCCCCTGGAAGTCAGATCTGCCCTGTCTTCTTTGTCCTTTGTCTGCTCCCCGTGCGGCCTCAGTTCTCACGGGCCCTCGGGTGATTTACGATTTCGGGGACCTCAGAGGGGACACGGCCCTGCCTCTCCGGAGAGGTCACCGCGCGGCTAGCAGCGACTCCACCCGGGTCGGGAGCTGCCGGGGCAGCAAGAGCGCTCACTGCGAAGTTGATCGGCTTCCTCCGGACCTGCCTGGGGGCTCAGCTCAGCTGGGGGCTCCGCTTCTCCACCAGCAGCTTCTTGCACCGCTCACTGCCGCCCCCCTGCCCCAGATGAGGAAATTCGTGTTTTCATAACACCCTCAGCTGATTCCATCCTGCTCACGGAAGAAATCCTAGAAACTCATGCTCCACGAGGGAAGCCTTTTAGAGAATCATTTCACTTGGATCTTGGCTTTTCTCCCTATAGAATGTGGGGGCTGTCTCGAGCCACCCCCGAGAAGCAGGTTAAAGTCCCAGCGGTGCCCAAGTGGGAGTCCAAAGGTTTAGTAGGACCAGCCAGTTGGGGGGCAGAGGTCAGATGGAAGGCCAGCAGTCACACCCTAAGCTCCCCAGTCAGAAGCCAATGCCCCAGCCACACAGAGCACCCTGGGTTCTCGACAGTGCCACCTCTAAGCCTCGGCAGTGCGAGACCCACAGCCACAGCTGCCCCCGTCTGAGGCGGCCACGTGGCCTTAGATGGTCTCTCCTCCTTTCCGACCTGGGCGAGACCTGGGTTAGCAATTCATTTGAACCAGCCGAGAGCATTTGTGGGAGCAGTTTGTGTCTGTGAAGGTCAAGGGTCCCCAGTCCCCCCACAACTTCTCTTCCAGGTATCTCTGCTCTAAGGGGACTGCGGCCATAGGTGGACATAGGAGTGGACAGTGAACAGCCCACTTGGGCCATAGTTCTCAGCAGGTGGCGGGAGGAAACGCCGTGAAAAGTGAAGTGGTTTTGAAAATCATCCTTAATCCCACTAAGAAGTGCCCGGAAACAGCAACGCCACTGGCCCTGGCCCTTCCTCCCGCTCAGGAAGGAGGGGTAAGAAGAGAGCTCAGCTCCCCAGCCCCTGGGGGCCTGCGGGGGACGCCCCAGAGAGGGGCGGGCTGGGCCTTGCATGAGCGAGGTTCGCACCAGCCCGGGGCAGGGGGCACGCTGGGTGCGGCTTGCGAGGCCGAAGCCCAGACGAGGCGGGAGAGGAAGCAGACGGGCCCACAGCCACGGCAGTGACCGGCGGCTCCCGCCTGTGTGAATCTGGCCGGAGGCCCCGTCCAGGCGAGGCCTCAGGCCTGGCCGCTCTTTCTTTGCAGACGGGCGAGTGCCATTTCAAGGGGCCTGCTTCATAGCCCAAGCATGTTTTCCTTTGGGCAATAAACCACGACTAAATTTACTCTCCCCAACCCCAGCCCTCCGGGACGTGTAGCCAAAACCTTCATCCTGCTTTTCAGAGAAGCAGCACCAAAACCGAAGGTGTTTTCTTCCAGTGCTGCAAGGCCCCTCATAGGTGGCAGGAGGAGGGTCAGCAAACTTCATCAATCTGCAGGGAGAGCTGCTTTTGGCAGGGTGAGGAGTTGGGTTTGAGTGGCTTTTTCCCACTCCCCCTCCTTCTGCAGGGGTAGGGGGCCCCCACTTGCATTAAGAGAAAGCTGCAGAAGTAAAAACTGGCTCCCCTGGTCCCTGGGTGCCCCCCAAGAAGGGTGGCTGCCGGCCCCTGGTCCCAAGTGGGGGTAGACCCAGGCATAGATTTCACCCAGAGCAACAGCAGTAACCAAACGGGGGCTACCCCGTCGAGACCAGGCGCACCTCACCATCCAAGCCCCCTGGGGTGAGCGGGGGCAGGAAACCGAGGGGGCCATGTGGGGGGCTCAAGGGGCACCTCAGCGGCGGGGCCGGGGGCCGGGTGGCCGGGGAAGGAGCCGGAGCCACGGCTGGGCAGGGGGGCCGCCAGGTGGGGGCACCTGCCGCCTGCGGGGCCGCCAGGACTCACCCAAGGTCACAAAGCGAGGAAGGGGGAACGATCCGCCCGCCCCAGCAAGCCCGGCCTATAAAAGAAGAAGGAAGTGACTCTGGGGGGTTGAACAAAGAAGCCAGGCTATAAATCCAGCCCCGCACAGCTGTCGTTGATCTTCCTAAAATGCAAATCGACGCGGCCGCGGGTGCCCTTCAGAGGTGCCCCAGCGCCCCGGAGAAAGACCCACACCCTTCGAGCAGATGGTCTGCTGCCTGAGACACCTGGGCTGCTGCACCCCGGCCACGGGCCTGGCTGGACTCTCGCTCTGTGCGCCCCGTGCCCCCAGGAGCGCACTCATCTGTGGGGCGAGGGTTTCTCCCCCGGTTCTGTGCCGACACCGGGGCTACCACACGAGAATATGTCTTCTCAGCACTTCCAACACGGTGGGGAAGAGAAATCTGGCCAAATAACTGTCCTCCCTCCACCCCGCCTGGCCCGTGGGATCGGCGCGGGGGACTCTGGACGGAAGCAGCTCAGAAACTCGCCCGACTGCAACCTGGAGAGAGGCGGTGCTGGGATTTGAACCTGAGTCTTTGGGTGCAGGCTGCCTGCCCCTCTCACTGCTCCCATCTTCCATCCATGCACCCCCAGCACCTGGCCCATCAGAGCAGGCTCAGAGAAAACACCAGCGAGCCAAGGGGTAAACTGGTAGCCCTGAGAATTCCGGGGTGCTGGCTGGGCCTTTGTTCTGGGCCAAGGGGCCCCAGGCTGAGTGCAGACAGCGCCCTGCAGGGCAAGGAGCTGCAGGAGTCAGAGCCCTCAGGCGGAAGTGGCACCATCTGTCCCCACCAAACACTGCCCCCCCAGCCACTGCGGGGCCACAGCGCCCCCAGCTGGAGCTCACGCTTGGGGAGGGAGAGCTGGCCAGCTCGGGGGACAAGACAGGATGCTGCCCCTCCCCCAGGGTGTGGGCTGGCATTGACCCGGAGATCTATTGTTCGGGAGGAGGGCTGGGGAGGAGGGCGGACGGTATGTTAAGACTATAAATTTGGGGGTGGGGGGAGCAGATGAATAGCAGAGGCGTCGGAGGAGACATACACCCTGGCCCCCTCGGAAGACGAGAGCCGGGGCCCAGCTGCCTTTGACCAAGTGAGCAGGGTCTGAGAGGCCCCGGGGCCCCTCGGGCCAAAACGCCAGGAAGCGTGGAGGGTGCACAGAGTGCGCAGCTGCCCTGCAGGAGGGCGTGGGGGCTCCTCGGGAGGGTCCCCGCCACACGAGGCCCAGTTCTGCCGCGCCTGCCTGTGTCTGCACAGTGCGTAGGCGCGCAGCAGCCTTCCCATTCCGCGCCGGCCCTGCCCGGGGCCCAGCTGTCTTCTGGGCGCCTTCCTGGGGCAGGGTGGGGCGCCTGGGACCCAAAGGTGCAGTGTCCACTGCGGAGGGGACGTGCTTACCGAGCGCTGGACACGCCTGCCCCGGCACCGGTTACCCGCCCAGAGCTAACACTAACTGTGCTGCTGGCTCAGCGGGGAAGGCTGGGTCCTCTCCAGTGGGGCACAGGGCTGGGAGAGGAGCTCTCATTTGCTCTCAAAGGCAAAAAGGCTGTGACAGCAGCAGGAAAGCAGGAGGAAACACACACACACACACACACACACACACACACACACACACACACACACACACACTGGGATTGTTGAGACGAACGCTAAGCATCTATTTCTTTTCCTAAGAAATGGCCAAACCTCTTTTCCAACCAAAGATGTAGGAAAATGCCTCCCTCCACGTCCTCACACCTGAGGACTGATTACATCGAACTCCTTCACACATGCTGATCTAATCTGGCATTCATAGGCCTCCTTTTGCGAAAAGTCTTTCAAATCCTTTGTCCATTTTAAAAAATGTTGCTTCTCTTCTTATTGACTATCAGGAGATATTTACATATTGTAGCTACAAGTCCACTGTCTGATATGTGTTCAAATATTTTCTCCTAGTCTGTGTCTCCTGCCTTTTTGTTTTCTTAATCATGACATGTTCTTTTTTTCTTCACTCCAAAGGTTTCTTTTATGATCCTGTCTAATCAGACCCTTCCCTCTAACCTACCGGTCTCCTTGTTGCAGAATACGAATATCACGCGAATGGAGCTGTGCATTATGTAGCCTTTGAGCCTGGCTTTGTCACGACACCTCTCCTGCCACACGTTCATCCACATGTCGAACATCCCGTGATGCTCTCTGCTGTGGAGCAGTCCCGCTGGGAGGTATCCTTTTGCATGTGGGGACCACCGTTTGTCTGTCCATCTGTCCATCAGCTGATAGCTACTTGGGATGTTTGGGGCAATGTAGAAAAAGTCACTCTAAGCATTTGTTTCTATGTGCATGTATTTTCATTTTCTCTTGGTAAATACCTAGACGCTGGATTGCTGGGTCTTTGGTAAAAACACATTCAACTTTGTAAGAAACTGCCAAAGTGGGCCTCAAAGCAGCCACCCTGTCGCCGCCCCGTCAGCGGGAGAAGACTGACGGCTGGCTCTCCTGCTGGTAAGCTGTGCCCTGTGTCGGGCAGTGCCCCGCATGTGCTTTCAGAGAAAGTATATTGGGCGGTTGAGTGTTTTATTCTAAAAATGTCAATTACACCAAGGTGGTCGATCACATTAGTTGGGTCCCACTGATTTTCTTCCTACATTTATTCATTCAGGGGTGTAGCATTCTCCAATAATATTTTTGGATTTGTCTATTTTTCCTTCCTACTCAAACATTTTTGTTTCAAGTATTGCAAATCTCTGTCACACGTATATAAATTGAGAGTTGTCATGACTTCTTGTGAGTTGACGCCTTTATGGCTACAGAATGTCTCTTTAGCTTTGGTGATAGTTCTTGTCCTGATTCTCACTTAATATGGCCTCCCTGGCCTACTTTTGATTATCATTCGCATAATACATGTTCTTCGATCTTTTTACCTGTCTCCGTAAAGTGGCTTTCTTGAGACAACAAGTAGCTGGGTCTTGCTTTTACATCCAATCTGATCATCTGTGTCTTTTAATTAAGGTGTTTTGAACATTTACATTTAATGTTATTGTTCACATGGTTGGGTTTATAGCTACCATCTTGCTAATGCATTTTAATGATTCCATTGCATCTCCACTGTTGATTCACACAGTATATCTTTTGTTTTTTACTTTTTCAAATTTTAATGTTTAACCTATACTAGTTTTCTTTCAAATAATATTATGTCGCTCACATAGAATAACCTTGTAACCACAGACTTCCTTTGCCCTATCTCACCCTTTGTGCTTTCCATGTATTTTACTTTTACATTTTACAAACCCCACTACATAGTATGAGTATTTATGGTTTAGATAAGTAAGCTGTCTTTCAAGATAACTTTTAAATGAGAAATAAATGCTTTTTATACTTATTTACATTTTTGACAGTCCTTTCCCAAATCATTTGAGTCAGGAAGAATCAAGCAATTGTGGGGCTGGAAATTGCCCTGTGGAGTCAGACATCTCTGCTGCCGGTTCACTGCCCAGCGCTCAGCTGTCTGCCCGTCACTGGAGACGATCTTCTGGCCACAGCACCCCAATGGAGGCTCACTTGGCCCACGACTTAGCCATCTACCTGGAAAATTCCGACCCCCGCGATCGGGCAGAGGGCCGGGGGCACGGATTTGTAACAAGCATCATGTGTTTCTGCTGAGCACCCGGCTGTGGAAAGGGCCGCTCCCCGCTAGAAGCAAGGACCCGGCCCCCGACGCCCCGCTGCCTCACCCTGGAGCCTCAGTACCTCCACCTGCGCTTGGTGTGTGCACCCCTCCTTAGGAGCTGGGGAGCAGGGAGCCCCTCCAGCAGGCCTCCTTCTCACGCCCGCCTGCACTTCCTGGGCGCTTCCCAGGGTGCGCACAGCTCTGGTTCCACCACCCTTTCTCCCTCCCAGGACGAGGAGGGCACCTCGTCAAGCTCTTGGCACAGTTGGCATCCATGGGTGGAGGGAGGTGCCAGGCGTCGTAGCAACACGTGAACTGGGCTCTCAAAGCGACTTAAGGGTTGACAGGCCCCGCTGATGGTGCAGAGGTCCGACCCAGGGGCACCGGATGGGGGGGCACCGGCAGCCCGGTAAGGCCTGGCACTCGCGGGCAAATGGGAAACCCCCATCTCTCCTACCCTGTACGGGCTACGGCTTTGGGAACAGCCGTCCAGCGAGCCCAACATGACCCACGCTGGCCCCGACCTTCCCCGCCCTGGGCGGTTCTCCATGACCCGACAGGTTCCTGATGACTCGGAATTTCTCCCGCGCTTGGTGGGGCTGTTTCGGAGGAGAAAGTCGTAAACCCCTGTGGGC
>PVIJ01003535.1:97561-133389 GCA_004024925.1 Scalopus aquaticus
GGGGGGGGGGGGGGGGGGGGGGGGGGGGGGGGGGGGGGGGGGGGGGGGGGGGGGGGGGGGGGGGGGGGGGGGGGGGGGGGGGCGGTTGCACCACCGCAGATGCTGGGACTCCAGGAACTCCTCCTTGAGGCAAACGATAACTTAATGAGGCGAAAAACTTGGGCGATTTTGAAATTCAAGCACAGTCTTCCCGGCCTGCACCCCCACCACGGGGCCAAGGGCATGGGTCATGGTCGAGGTTATTGGTGCTTAATTAGTCTGCCGTCCAGAGTGACAGCTGGGGGAGGGGCGCTGGGTACTGGGGACCGTGGAGGCGGCTTCAGCCGGGACGAGGGCAGTGACCGTCTGCACGGCCGTAACTCGGTCCGATCCCCCCCAGCCGCCCCGTCCCCGCTCGCCGCGGATAAATCCCGTGGGGGAGGCGCCGGAGTGATGGCCTGGCTGCCGTTCCAAGGCACCGTGACGTATAATCAGCCACTCAAACCATAAGTCAACATTTATCTGCAGGGAGCCACATTCTGCACGTCTAGAAAAGGCGAATTTTCCAGATGAGAAGGACCTTGAAGATTTTCTGCTTCGGTGCTCTCCCTCTCCCGCCGCTGAGCACCACTTTGTTCTTTCCCAGCCAGGTCTCATGTTTTCAAAGATTATGTCGCCCAAACTGCCTTCATTAAGTAATAATTAATTTGTTTCCCAATTGTTTAATTAATCAAAGACATAAATAACCGCCAGCCTGAGCTTTTCCTCCGCGTATGTGGGGTGGGGGCAGGGCCAAGGCGCTGGCGCTTGCAAAGCACCTGCCTGGCACCGGCCGCAGCCACAAGCCCGGAGTCCTCACACCGCCCTGTTCAGGGCACCGGGGGCAGAGATGCCAAGTTCCTGTCCCAGCTCGTAAGAGCAGCCAGAGCTGGGACTGGTTCCTGGGCACCCATGTCAATGGGTCTGCTCCTCCCACCCACTGTTAGAGCCTCTCCCGGCACCCCTCCTCCCCAATGCGGCATGACTCCAGCCGGGGAGGAAGAAGGCATACTAGCCAGCCCAGAGCAAGATTCTTTTCATTGCAGATGACAGAGCCTGACTCAAACCAATGCAGGAAAAATAAAGGAGGTGGGGACTGGTTCACTCACCTAAGTAGAGTCCAAGGTGGATCAAGCTTCAGGCATGGTTGGATCGAGGTGATCTAACAAGGGGCACCCCCTCCCCTCTGCCTTGTCACTACCTGACTGTAATGGGCCCTGCCTCTCTGCCTTCATTCATGTCTTCTCCTGTCCCAGGCTGTCCCTATGAAGTCAGGACCAATACACACAATGTCCTCCATGATGTCCAAGATGAAGCTCGGCCAACATGGTCATCAGGGAACCCTTTGACTCCCCTGCCCTCAAACTGTTCCTCCCCAGCATCCCTGAAACCAGGAGATGGGGTCACGTCTACCCAGCTCCTCAGGCCCATGTTGGAATGGTCCTTCCCATGGTTCTCAGGCCACTGCCCATCCTACTAGCAATTTTCTGCCCCTTCTCCCGCCTTTAGACACACTGATATTCCTGTTTCTCAAAATGACCCCACATCACTTCCCTCAGGCCTTGGCACAGGCTGTTCCCTCCCCTAGCTCTCCCCTGGGCTGGCCTCTTCTTGTCATTGATGTCTCAAGCTCAAATGTCACCTCTCTGGAAAACCTTCCCTGGTCACCCCGTCTAAAACCACGCTCCCCTGAAGTTCCCCTCTAGCACAGTCCCCCTGAGGCCGTGTCACGATATGCCATTGGTTGATTGAGCTATTTGGTGGCTCATTTGTCTTTCCCCATTAAAGTATAACCTTAGGAAACTGGCTGGACAGTCAACCGTGACCCCAAGCTCAGGACCTGGCTCCTGCAGCACACCCCTTAATTGTTCAGCATTGAGCAAACAGACATATTGGGTGAATCTGAAATATCTGCAGAAGACCAAAGGTCTTATCTCCTTCTGGTTGTATATCAGGATCTCGCCAACTCTCCGTTGCCTTGTGGTAGAATGTTCTAGAAAATCAGCATCTGGTGGCCCAAGTGAAAAGTGCATAAGGTTGGGCAGGTGTCCCTTTCCACTCTACTGCAGCTGAAGAAGGGCGCTGGGGGCCTTGTCTGTGGGTGTCGTGATGACAAACACATTTCAGTCTCTGATTCTAAATGGAACTCCATGTTTCCGAAGCCAGCACCCAAGAAAAGGCATGCCGACGGAAGAATCAGGCCTCATTAGAGACATTCCTGCCAGGAACGAGGCATCTGGGCAACAGCTTTTTATCGATGCTGCAGTCACGACTCAGTCAAGCAGAGACTGGAAGGAGGGGGGCGGGTGGCGCGCAGCCAGCCCTTCTCACGACTCCGGCCGCTGTGTATCCTGGTCTCATCTGCAGGGCTCCCAGGCCCCCAGTCTCTGCCTCTCCATGTCCAAGTCCCTCCACCAAGTAAAAATGCCACCTCTTCCACAAAGTCCTCCAGATTATCTGAGGAGGGGAAAGAGCTTTCACCCTTCCTTTGCATATAGCATTTCATTTTCCCAAGGATAAAAATCATTTTCCACCCAGAAGTCTATTTGTACATGGAAGGGAGTCTTATATTAGACAACAAGCTGAAAAGATCTTAGACTAGGGCCAAAGTCCTAATACTGTGCCCAGAAAGCCTATTTGGTAAATGTTTGTTAGAGGAATGCTGTCTGCTTAAGTGTGCAAAATGATGGATGGAAGGATGGATGGATGGGTGGGTGGATGGGTGGGCAGGTGGGTGGATGGGTAGGTAGATAATGGATGAACGGATGTGTGGATAACCGAGTGGGCGGATAGCTGGATGGGTGGAGAAGTGGGTGGGTGGGTGAGTGGGTGGATGGATGGACGGACGGACAGAAAAATGGCTGACTACCTGGGTGAACAGACCTGTGGCTGGTTGAACAGCGGCTGAGTGGATGAATGATGATTGCTTACTGCCGTTTTTAAGTTGTTCTTGATGACAATAGTGGTCACAAAGTAATCATGTCAGATTCAAGGAGTGTGTCTCGAACTGATTTCCATGACATCCCCAGCCCAGAATATGTACCTCAAAATAAGCATTCACACTTCAGTAAGTTGGGGGGACACTGGGGCACCCCCACAGAAGTCTGAGCATGCAGCTGCCCTGGGGCTTCCTGAAGAGGGGTCACGTCCCCTCAGCACGCTTTGCTGAACGCTGCCTTGGAGCCCTCCCGACGAAGCCGTTCACAGAGCACCCCTCACCCAAGGCTCGCAAATGGGTTCCCGTTACCAGCAGGTGAGTGAAACAGCGAAGGCCCCAGTGTGAGGACGGGGCTGGGGGCAGCTTGTCAGCTCAGCTCCCACGTTGGGGGGCGCGGCGAGACCACCAGCTCTGCCAGGCTTCCCGCCCCCAGGCTGCTGGAAGGGCGCGGTCCTGCCCTCCTCTGCTCTCACGCCCGAAGCTGAGTCACTGCATGCCCCCTTTGTGACGCTGGCAAGCACTCAGGGTTTCAGCCGTAGCCGTGATACAGTGCCGCAGTGATAAAATACCATCTATTCTCCTTGGAACAAGAGGTCGTGAGGAATCTGATCATTTCTCCTGAAGAAATCATCTTACATTTCAAACTAAAGACTCTCCGGCTTCTTCGGAGCCTACACCACACAAAAACTCAAGAGCAAAGGCTCTGGACAAAGGCTCAGCAGCCGCAGGAGACCCCTGCTGGTCTCCCTCTCCCCAGCCAAGGGGGCGGGGCCGTCTGGGGGCCTCCCGCTGCAGGGTCTGCAGGGATGGGGACCCCAAGAGGGGAGCAGTGAGCTGGCCTTCCAGCGCCCTGACCTCCCCCTCCCTCCAGCCCCAGCCTCACAGGCCTGGCCCTGTCTGCACTCGGCCTCAGCCGCCCCCAAGCACTGGTGACCATGCAGCTGGGGCCAGTTGGGGTCATTATATTTATTTGTCTATGTCCCCCTGCAGACAGCACCCCTGCTGACCAGATTGGGGGTCGGGGGGCTTCGCACCCTGCCGTGAGCAAGTTCTCCCTGCAGGCTTGGGGCTGGGTGCACCCCGAGCAGTCCCACGAAGACTCGCGGGGTCAGTGATGCCCCAAGAATGGCATGTCCAGGCACAGCGGGAGGTGACATTTCCAGACGGTGTGACCAATCACCGAGCGGCACAGCCCGCCAGCAAGGCCACTCCTGGGCCGGGCGACATGGAGCTGCTGGTCTGAGCACTTACTCTGGCGAGTTGCCATTGCCCCTGGTCGAGGCCCAAGAGGAGAGGCTGGTGAGGACCCCAGCAGGGCTCTGACTCCGCCTCAACCCACGCTGTCACCCTGGCTCGCGGCTGGGGGTGCAGATGCCTCGGCCCCCCACAGCGCCCCCGCTGCCCACGGTGACCTAGGCCTCGGAGAACACCGCTGTGGCATGAGTCCCTCCAGCCGCTGCCCCAGAGCCCTTTCAGGACCCCCTTGCTACTTCGAAGCCTTCAGACAACGACAGCGGAAGGCAGCTGCTCGTCTCCCCAGCGGAGCCCTTTCCTGCCTGTGGCGCGGCGCTCGGTCCTCGGAGAATCCATGTTTAGCCTCCCCAAAGGCGAGGGTGCTGAGTACTAAAATCTCAAAGCCATCGCAGGTCCCTGAATCGCAGCGCAACCCAAGCCCAGAAAGAGGGGTACAGGTAGCCCACCTATGCCCACCCGACAAGCCAGGGCCGAAGGAGCATCGGGGCCCACGAAGCTCCTTCCACACTCCTTTCCTCCTCTCCGCTGGCCCCACCTGCCTCCTCACACTGCCCACCAGCTGCCCACACGCCGGCCGTTCCCCAGCCCCAGCCCTGGGCCTTGGCACGTCCATGCCCAGATGCGCTCCCCGCCTGTTGGACTCGAGGACTCCCACCCGTGCATCAAAACCGTGCCTCATTGTCATCCTTCGAGAGCTGACCACTCAGCAGACTCGGGTGCCTTCTCTGCGCTCCCCTCGCCTGGAATGCACAGCCCGGCTGCCCTCCAGCCCTACGCGAGCTCAGGGGTCTTCGCACAGCCCCTGCACCAGCCCACACCGAGGGCTTCGGGGCCCAGACACGCGCTTCCACCTCGCCCTGGCCGAGCACTGCCCTTGGGGTCCAGCCCTCTTGCCAACAAAATGAAGGCCAAACACCCTGCCTCGCAGGACCCTGGGGTCGAGAGAAGGGGCGAATGTGGGCGCAGGAGGGAGGCATGTCTCCCCCTTCCCACCAACCAAGAAAGGGGCTGTTGCCACTGCCTTCCCTTCTCCCTCTTCTGCTCCCCTCCCCTTGGGGCAGCTCGGCTGTGGGCAGACCACCCCAGCTCGAAGCAGAGGTGTCAAGAGAGAGTGAAGCGGGCCCGAGCCAGCCACCCACAGCCACGCAGCGTCGTACCCTGTTAAGGCCGATCGATCGCTCCAGCAAAACCTCCTGCACCAGCAAAACTGCGGCCGACAGATTATAGGGGGATTAATCACCCACCCCCACGCTGCCATGGCATTCTGTCCCTACCTCCTCTAAGCGCAGTTAATCAAAGGACGAACACAGGGCCCCCAGCCCACCCCCGCCGCCAGGCCTTCAGACCACACGCAGGGGTTACACTCTGGGGGAGTCTTTTGGGGCTCCTCCCCACTCAAGTGTCTGTTTTGGGCCTGCCGAGCCCCCACACCCCTCCCGCCCCTCCCTGCAGTTATACTGTCCTGCTGGCCTTGAGCATGGGCATTCCGAGTCCCTGGGGATCTGGGTGCCCAGGCAAACCGCGAAGCATGAATGTAAGAATGAAGGGCTCTGCAGAAGACCCACGGCACTTCACCTCTGCTCCCCACACCCTGTTTCCTCATCTGGTTTGATGCTTTTGCCTCCAGGCTGCACGGGGCTGGGTGCGGCCCAGGCCTCTGAAAACCGGCTGGGCGCTGAATTGCACCAGTTTTATCAAGACAGGAGCAAAGAGAAGCGCCCTGGGGGGAAAGCAGGGCTCCCGGGAAAGGAGGGAAGCCCTTTCTTCCGTGGGGGAACGCCAGGCTTCGGGCAGGCATGATTTTAAGTGGGGAACACGAAAGAGCTGAGGAAGCAGTTGGCCCTGGGGGAGCTTCTGCAGCTCACTCACCCAGGGAAGGAGGCAGTGGCTGGGACGCCACGCCCTGGGGAGCAGCGTGAGCCCCTGATCAGAGATCAGAGTGCCCCAGGGAGGAATGAACAGGATGAGCCGAGCTGAGGTAGCGCTGTCCTGTCCAACGCTGAGGTAGTGCTGTCCTGTCCGCAACACAAAAGGCCCCACAGGGCAGGTGGCGAGAAGGGTGTGGGCGCCTGGATCGGCACCCCAAGGAGGGCTGTGGGTGAGAGCTGCAGGAGTGTATTCAAAACACTGGAATCTGCACTTTCAATGGGTCAATAGTTTGGTGTGCGAATTCAATAGCCCAATAAAGCTGTTTAAAAAGAAATAAAAACAGGGGAGGGTTCGCAGCGGGCCCGGCCCGCCCGCCGCTGGGGCACCGTCCTCAAGCCTGGCCAGGTCCACAGCCCCCGGCTCCCAGGGCGACTCAAGGCCCAACGCCCACGACCTGCCGCCCCCCAGAAGCCTGATTTAGAAGTGGGAGCCGGCAATCCGCTTCCCATTCACGTCCACAGTCTGAGGGGGGCACTTTCTGGAAACCGCCCCTCCCCTCAAGCCCCAGCTTATCCAGTCTGGCCCAGACACCTGTAAATAAACCCTGCAGCCTGCCCTGTCTCGAGGAGCCATTTTCTGAGATCATATGAACTTGCTTTTAGTGGCAGCTTTTCACAGATCGGTTGCTATGAGGCACTTTATTAAAAACCACCCATTTGCAGCTAAAAATGCAGCCCTGACCAAATCCAATTCTCCCATCTACTCCTTTTCAGACATAATGACCGGGCCATCGTTTCTGTTTCTATGGGGAAGAACGGACTCAAAAGCCTGTTTTTCTGTTTTCTCTCCTAACGGGCCGTGGCTCCGTGTGTGCGCAGGCTGGACGCCCACGGCAAGGACGGACGTCTGCGTGGCCGGCGCGCTCGGCCGTCCAGGGCCGCGCAGACCGGCGCTCAGGGCTCAGCCGCCGCCGCCACCGCCGGGCTCGGGCCTCTGCAGATGGGCCGGTCAGCTGCTCTCAGAGGACAAGCTCTCAGCGCGCCCACCCCGGGCTCGCGGCGCCGAGGCAAAGCAAATGGGCTCCCCCCGAAGGGCCTCCGGGCCCCTGTGCCGCCCGACCTTGACCTTTTCGGAGCCCGGAGACCACAGGCCGGCAGGGGAGGCGGGGTCAGGCCCAGCAGCCGCCCCTGCTCGGGTGTCCCCAGCGTGCGTGGGGCTCAGGCTGGCGGGTTCCCCTCCGACGAGGGGCAGGACAGAGCCGGCTGCCGAGGACCTCAGGGGTCGGGCCGGCGAGTGGGCGCTGGCGCTCTGCTGCCCCGGCCCGGCTGTGCCCGCGGGACCGAGATCCCTGCAGCGATTGTTGTCGCCTCCGCGGAGCCCCGCACGGGCCTGTCTTTTCAAGGCCATTTTCCTAACCATCGTTCGGCTTAGTCGTGGGCAATGAAGTAGGTGGGAGCTGGTGTCTTCGGTCTGTGGAAACCTCCTCTGGTCCTTCCGCCACCTGCTGGATGCCAGCACCAGCATTCACTGAGGAGACAGTCGCCGAGACCTACTGTGCGCGGCCCTGGTGGGGAAATCCTGTGAGCAGGAACAGGCCAGCTGTGGGGCTCACCCCTTTTCTGGGGGCTCCCTGGCCAGTCTGGGTGATAAATGATGGACCTAGGCCGGTCCGCAGGCGGGGCTGTGGGTCTTCTCTGCGCTTGCCAGGAGAAGAAGGGAAGGGTCTGCAGAAGAAGGGACCCCCGGAGCAAGGCTCTTAAAAAAGGGATATGACAGACAAAGTGGGGGAAGATACACTGGAAGAAGGGGGGGGGTCCAGTGAAGGGTCCCGGAGCTCAGAAGAGGCGCACAGGGGGCAGAGATGCGGAGGCAAGATCTGCACAGTGGGTGCTGGCGGGTGCCTCAGGGTAGGGCATTAAGGAGGCTTCCTTTCTGGGGGACAACACGAGGATGCACCCCGAGTTTTCTGCCCGTCTCTGGGTGCCCTCCAGCCTCTCCAGACCCCGTGAGCGGCCTGTGGCCCTGCCCCGTCTCCTCAGCCTTCAGGGCCTGGGGGAATAACTCACTACTTAAAAAAGTGAAAACACCCAGTCATGGGCTGAAATAAAGTGCTTGCCTCTGCCAGCAAGTCAAAGTCGAGATTAAAGGCTGACCCTGAGGCTCCCAGGCACCCAGCTGAAGGCTTTGGGTGGGGGCCTGTTTCCGCAGAATTAATAGTCACAGCAGTTCTAGAAATGGGTTATAATAACAGCACTCACCAGAGACTTGCTTCGTAGTAAGGTCTCTGGATGATAAAGTGGATGGAAATAGCTTATTTCCATGCCCAAACTCACTAACAGAGAGCAGTTAGCCGGGGCGGATCACGGGTAATGACGCTCAGTTGTCTGTGAATTAATTTCTGGACAGTACTGCCAGGAGCTAATGCATTTTTCAGTGAAGAGAAGCGTCGAGAAATCTCAATGCTAGTGCGGACCGGTTAATCATTATATTTACATCGTCTCGGCGGGATGAGGGGCCAGCTGGGATGTCCTCTGGGGTTAATGGACATTTTGGAAAATGTGAGGACGCGGGCTTGGTGGGCCAAAGACATGCCAGCCATCTATTTCAGCCTGGGGCTGAGGCCTGTCTGAGGACTGCTGAATTGCTGCTGGTCACTGCGGAATTAAAAATGGGTCTCCTCTCTGATTAGCAGAGTACAGCTGCTTTTGCGAAACTTCTCAGACAGTTCACTCCACATTTATTCTCCAATCTCTCCTCCGAGAAGGTGGTGTCAGGGAGGAATTGATTTGGCAGTTGGTGTCGACGTGATTTATTGATAGCAGCGTGCGATAGTATACAAATTTGGCTTATCATTTTGATGTATTGGCCACACCTGATGATAAGGTATGCATTCCTATAAAAATACACTTGCGGTGGCTCCTGAATGCCTTTCCCCCCTTTTTGGCTGTACATCCCTGGGAAATGATTAATAAGATGTTTCATTTAAGTACTGAGCAATCTAGAAACCGAGCCAGAACCCAGGAGCCCCGATGCGGCCTTGAAATTAGCAGGCAGCTATAGAAAGGGTAAGATTAATTTCATTTTCTTATCTTATGCTCTCTTTTATGTCTTTCCCTCTGTAAAGGGGAGATTAATTAATCCAGGAACGATCTTTTTGTTGGCAATTTTATATTGTGTTTGACTACTTAATAGAAATCTGAACCATGGCAGGGCACGGCGCAGAAAGCATGTCCCGAAGGAGGAACGGGGGCAGTCGTTTCTGGTGGGGCGGCAGGTCGCACAGTTACTGTCAAAAGCCAGGAGCAGGAGAGCTAGGCCATGCCAGCAGGCGCTGGCTCACTCCAGCCCTCCGTTCAGCTCCTCCTGGCCCTCTCCTTGAGAAAGCCTTCGGGCCGCACCTGACCAAGTTTTAGGGTGATTTGGGATGGAGCTGAAATTCAATTCCACTCAGTAAATATTTATTGAGCGGTGGCCATATGGCCATATGCTCAACACCATCCTGGCTGTGGAGGGAATACCGAAAGGGGTGAGCATGGCGCCACCGCCAGGGATCCATCTAATTGGGGAGAGAGACACACACACAACACAAGGCGATTATGGTAATAGCCGCATTTAAATACCACTCTCCTGTTTACCCACATTTCCAGCAGTCTCCCAGGCTGCTGTGGAGCCTCACTGGGGAGGGAGGCAGGGCTGGCCTGAGTCTCCTTTTGCAAACTCGTGCTCCACCCAGGCTGAGAGACTGGCCCCCGACCCCCCAGGCCAGTGACAGCAGCACCCTGGGTCCTTGACCCCCCTGCGGAGCTTCTCAGCTCATCAGCCTCCCTGATTAGGTGCCCAAAGAGGGGAGCAGAGGGCCAGCCACAGGCGAGTGACGCCGGGCTGCTCTGCTATGAGACGCAGGCCTCACACGCAAGGCGACCCCCAGCCCGGTCCTGAGTCCGCCTTGCCCTGGAGCCCTCCCCCAGCTTCCCAGCAAGGGCCCTGGCGGCCACCTTGGAGGGGGACCCCCCACCCCACCCCCACCGGGCTTGGGAGCCCCGCCGGAGGACGCTCAGCAGCAGACTCGGAGTGGTGGCCAGCCCAGAGCGCTGACCACTGGAAAGGGGTGCTGGCCCCCATTTCACTCCTGGGACAGGCTTTAATTTTAGGGTACTGTGTCAACAGCGCACAGATACCAAAACCCAGCTCGCCCCAGACCCTGGCGTGGGGCACGGCAGGGCATTCAGCAGGGTCTCGGGGGGCAGAGGCTGGTGGAAGGGCCGTCTTGGCCGCGCCTCTCCTTCTGCGGCACACCCCCCCCCCCCCCGGAGTTCGAAGGGCGAGTGAGATCATCCCTACTCGGGCCCATTAGCCGCGGGGATCGATGGTAAGGAGGAAAGCTGGGATTTTTCAAAAATCTTTGCAGCAGACGGCCCCAGGAGACCAATTGCAGACTAAAATATGACAAGGTTCCTAATTAAATATAATTAAATAAGCACGAGGAGAGACGCATGCGCCCCTCCCTGCATCACAGCACGAGCGCCGAAGAGTTCAGGAGGGACACTGCCTCCCCAAACCAGCCACCGAGCGCCCACTGCCGCGCCCTGGGGCCCACGGGGCACCTGAGGTCGGGGCTCCGCACGCACCAGGTGGGCAGGGGTCAGGCTGCGGGGACCAGCAGACGCCGCGCGGCCCCTGTCGCGGTGCGCGGGGCTGCGCATGCGCCTCCCGGGGCGTCCAGGCGCGTGCCCAGCGCAGACCGCGCGAGCTGCAGGGTGAGCTTTGACCCGCTGGCCGCCAAATGTCTTCAACAGTAAAAGCAAAAATACAAAGGAGGTAATTGAACTGCAGTTTATGGACCCAATATGGCCTCGCCCCAGCATGGAGCCACTGAGAAGGTCCACCAAAGACAGAGCTGATCCTCTCTCCTTCTTCGTCCAGCCCTGACAATGCGCTCGGCCTGGGCGCCGGCCTCTCCGCTCCTGTCCCTGGGGATGACCGCAAGGACCTTGGGAGGGCGTGGCCAACACGCCGGGGTCCAGAAGACAGGTCAGCGTCCACTCTAAGCTGGCGTCGAGTTTCTCGGCCAACCAGCGGGGCAAGGGCTTGGTGCCCCCTGCGGGACTTTGCGCCCAGCAAACGCCCCCTTCCGCTACCCTCGGAAACTCACGTGCGAACAACTCAGCCAGAAAGCAAGGGCGGCCCTCAGGGCCCGTGTCTGTGACATTCTCTCAAGCCCCTGCACAAAAGCCACCGTGGACAGGGCAGTAGGGGATTTCTTTAGTCTCTGGATAGAGCTATTGAAGAAACGGGGGCCCTCAAAGCAGTCGGAGGCTCCCAAGATTAAAATTCAACGGCAGCCAAATTCCGTTTTAAATGGCTTCCCTCCACCCGGGGTCTGGAGCGGCAGATGCAGCCCCTCGCGGGGGCATACGCTGACGAAAGCCCCGCCGCACCCCCTCACCCAGGGCCCTAAATCAGCCGCCAGTCCCGCCTGACGTGAGAGTTACAACAGGCCCGGCGCCCCGCTGCAGGCCCGTCTCAATTTTGTGGCTGTAGCTTCTTCCTAAGGCTTGTTCTTACCCAGCAATCCAAATAAAAATAGCGCTATTGATCACAAAGGCATCAATAACGTCAGCCCTAAAGCTACTCGTGCGCATTTTTAATTGTTCTGTCCCTTTTCATATCCTTAAATATGACCGCAAATGGCCAGGCCCGCACCTCTGGTGGGGAGGGAGGAAGCAGCCGCAGCCCTGCGCCTGCGGATGGAGAGGCGACCCCGAGTTGTGAAGCATCCCAAGTCCCTTCCTGTGAAAAAAGAAAATAAAAACACCAGCTAATCCCATTTTGGGCCCAGGGTTATAACTCGTCAGGAAAGACCGCCCAATTATACCTAATTTCTCATTGTTTTCCCGGCGACTATGCTTCATTTGCTGTAACAGGGAAAAGTAAAATGCCCAGCTGGTGGGCAATTTCCCCATGATTAAAGCATCGGGCGGATCAGAAAGCTGACTCCAATAAATTAATCAAGAAATAAGGAATGAACGCCTGCATCGGAGGTTTGCAAATCACACATGTGGGTCTCCAGATGTTTCGACTTAATTTTTACCACCATAAAAACTAAGAGAGAGAAAAGAGGGAGGAACTCCGCCGGCAGGGCGAACCCCCACAGCAGAGCAATGGCTCAGCGGCTTCCAGAATGTTCTTCTCGCCTTCTGGTGAGAGCCAGGCTCCTCCCCAAGCCTTAAGCCAGGGTCTTTCTGGGGTCTCTGCAAGTGCAACGTGGAGGAAAATGATCGGCTTCGGGCTTCGAGAAGCAGCAAAATCAAAATTAATAAATGCTTCATTAAGCGCTTGCCGAGGGCCGGGACGAGGTGCCGGAGATGCCATTGTCATCCAAATCGTCATTACGTCCAAGAAAACGGCTCCAAGAATTCCTCAGGATGCTCCTGGGTGTGTGTGTGTGTGTGTGTGTGTGTGTGTGTGTGTGTGTGTGCGCGCGCGCTGGGGGGAGTCACAGGTAATTGTGACTTTGATGAATCACCCACCGCCAGATAATTTAAGAAGCAAAATCATTAAACTCCTTTCAAATATTTTTACTGCAAATAAATTATAGTTAAAGTAAAGTGTGGGTGTGTTTTAATTTGCTTGAGGTGATGGGGCGCGAGACCGCCGATGAAGCTCGGCTTGGGGCCCGCAGAGGACCTCCCAACGGCTTTTAGTTTGCGTCTTCCACGTGTCCCGGGGTGAGCTCTACCTCCACCCCAACACCTGTGACACCTGTGAAGCTCAGGACGACACACACCTGCTGGTCCGGGCTGTGTCTGAGACAGGCCAGGCCACGAGTCACCACTGTCATCTTCCACATCCCGTCCTGCTTCTGAGGCCAGTGCCCACCCCTCTCCTGAAACGAGCGCCCTCCCCCACCCGCTCTGGCGTGCCCCAGAGTGCGAGCTGGGGTTCCGTGCCCGCTGAGGCAGCGACACTTGCAAGCAGCACAGAGAGCTGATTAACCACCTGGTTTGCGGACACAATTCAGGGGGCGCCCAGGAGGCAGCCCCACTTCTTGGGGGCTTGGGGGGCCCCGGCGGGGGGGTCCCGAGTGGAAATGGCTCTGGACTGCTGCCCAGAGCCTTGCTCCTCGGCCAGGGCCATGAGGCTTTCCTCTCCCTGGTGGGCACGAAGGGCCAGCGGGGTGGTGTGGACAGGCTCGTGGACACTTGCACAAGCTCCATCCACTGGTGTGATCTGGCCTCCCGAGCCACGTGGCCATGTCAGTGGACATTCCACAAACTGGGAGGATAAGGGGCTGCTCCCAGCACCTAGGGGTCAAGTCCAGAGAGCTGCTGAGCAGCCTCACGCAGGACGGCTCCGCCCAAACACCTGCCATTCGCCTGCCCTGGAGAACTATCCAGATGCCAGCTGTCGCCTTTGGGGGTCCTTCTCGGGAACCCTGAACTGCTCAGAGGGCAGGAAAACTGCAGAGAGGCCCTCTCAGAGGACAGACCCAGCCTCCGGGCTGGAGGAGCGACGAGAAGGTGTGAGGTGTCCCGGATGCAGAAAACCCACTTTCGGGGCCGCTCTTGCCATATTGTTGATGGAGTCAGGCCCCAAATGAGGTCGTGCATCACCAACTTTCAAGAAGAAAGCGCTCTCCACTTATCAGCCATAAATTAGGGGCCAGCTACTCTGCACCCCCAGAGCCTCCTGCACCCCCCATATCCCAGGGTCCCCCCACTGGCGAGGCTCCGGCTTTCCACTAGATTTCCTTTTTCAGGAGAGTTGATTCTGTCTGTGACCCGTTTTAGATTATTCTTTCAAATAAAATAACATCAGAAGAGATTAATCATAGCCTGAAATTGAAAGGGATGAAGCCGCATCCCATCGTGACCTTATAATTTCCATTGTGATTGCCTGCCCTGTCTCCCCGCGCGCTCGGGGCGGGGGAGGGGTGGTGATATTTTTCACAGGGGCCCTCAGCTCCGAACCCCACTCCCTGCCCTGACTGTGACAGCTTCTCAGATTTATGAATTAAGTGGCGACCTCATAAGTATTAGTTTGGAGCCGCACAATGGAAATAGTGATAATAAATACGGCTCATCAGCGACCACGCCATCAGATGTAATTTGGGGGCTGTTGGTGGAACTGCCTTCTGCTGGCAAAGGTATGAGATTAGCACTCTGGAAAACAGTGACTAATTCCCGTGTTACTCTGCGCAGCGGAGATATTAACTCTATTTTCCAGGAGATGAAACTGACAGAAAGGTTGGCTGGGGCTGGCCAGCCCCACCAGGAGTCCGTCCTGGGGTAGAAATGAGAACCCCCAATGTTGTGGGCACCAAAAGAGATAAAGCCTTCATCCACATGATGAATTACAGTCTGAAAAAAATGCCTGCATCAGTGTCCAGGCAATGAGACCACGCGAGGCCACCGATTCGAATGAAAATCAGGATGGAGAGAGAAGCAGGCGGGAGGGGCTGTGGCGCGGGGGATGGGAGGCCGGGGCTGGCCCGCCAGGGGACGACCCGGGCCCCGGCCCCCGGCCAGAAGGTCCCCAATTCCAGACCCCTCCTGGGGAGAGGAGGCCCCGAGAGGCCTGCTGGGGAGCGGCGCCCTCTCCGGCGGTGTCAGGGCCACAGCTCAGCTGTGAGACGCACGAAGAGACCCAAGACTGATGATTATTAATCGTGAAACGCAGATTCTGAAAAATGACCCCTTGCTCACTTTCATAACTTTTCAGGAAACGCCACACAATTATCCTTTCTCTTCCCTCGCTTAAAAGTTGAGCTGAAATTAATTTTTTTTAAACGAGCCGGTTATAAAAGAAAGCCATAACGCCTTGCCACTGGGTAATTCCTTCTTGATTAAAGGCGGAGGCTGTTGATAAAATTGATGCTTGCGAAGCGCATAACGGATGAAGACCTCCGTCTGGGGCTTGTGTACGACTGGCTGGGTTTTCCAAGGCGGGAAATGAACCTTTTGGGGGACAGGTTTTCCTATAAGTCGAACAAAGCAGATAGAAGGGGGTCGAGGAAAAGGCCAGGGCAGCAGGTGGATTTTTCCCACCCAGAATTAATTCACCCATTTGCTTGTAACAGCCCCTCGATTGTGTCTCGAAGTTTCCCCATCCAAGAGGTTCATGTGATGGCGCCCAGCAGCAGCTCTAGCACCCCTCAATTTTCTCAAAGATAGGCGCTGCTCACCAGGTGGGGGGACCCCGCTGGGTTATGTCTACCCAGAGGGACGGCGTCCTTCAAATTCATACAAGATGCCACCTAGGCATCTTGGCATGAATACAACTGGCTTTGAAGCCACTGAGACCTCTGGTTCCCAAACAGCCAATCCCTTTGACTGGTCGCTTAAGCCAGCTGGGTATTTATCACCTGTGCCAGAAGAGTGGCACCAGAATGAGCAATGAGAACCAGGCCCACCCCCCAAAATAAAGAGGGAGTGGGCAGGAGGTCCCTGGGAAGGGGACCCCCATGATGAGGCCAGAGGCACTGTCAGGAGGGGGTCGAGAGAATCCAGGCGTCTGAAATGCACCTTGTTTTGTAGTTTTTACCTTAAAACTGTCACAGTGCAGTAACCATAACCATAAAATAAACAAAATTTTAAATAAAAAACAATTTAAATAAAAACAATTGCGAACAAAGAGGGAGTACAGGAACCCAGGCTGGAACGTCTTGTCGCTGAGAAAGCAAGGCAGCCACCAAAGACGCCTGGGAAATGGTGTGTGGTGGGGGGCGGGTGTCAGAATACAGAAACCAACCTGGAAAGGTTCCCGCAACTCACACTCCAGTTAGAACCATCACAACAGTAGAACAAAACACACCGAATACTGCAAAATCCACACGGTCTGGATTATTCCTAAATTTGAAAATAAGAAGCTGCTCCCCTTTGGAGGTTGCTGGGTGTTTAATGCACTGCTGCGAAAACTGGTAGGTAAGGAGGGCCCCTCTGGTGGGCAAGGGGTTAGTCTCAGCACTATGAAGCTGTCCGCAGCCACTGCAGCAGGAGTTCAATCCCCAGCCAGGGAGCTTCCCACAGGGCGCAGCAGACCTCTCCTGCCTCGCCTGCTGCTCCTCTCAGCAGTGTATTTCTGCCTGTTCTGCTCCACACTCTGTCTCTGGTGAATCCTCTCACCCCCCCCCCACACCTCTGGCCTGCACCCCAGTTCTTCTATGCATAAATAGATAAATCTTTAAAAAAAAAAAACACAAAAAACCTGGTAGATAAGGGGCAAGAAAGTCTTCAGCACCCAACCTGCCTTTCCTCTTCCCACTCTTCTTCAGGGCCACCAAAGAGCTAGCAGAGAAGCGCCCTCTGCACCGAGGAATGCCAGCAGACGCGTGCAGAAACCACGCACCTCGAATACCAGCATTTGGCCACCCAGCGGCAGGATGGCTATGGGGGCGATGGGCTGTGCGTGAAAGCGCCACGTGGCAGGTGTCACTGGTTGTGTCAAGCTGAGAACTCCCGAAGCCTCCGGCCCACGTTGGCATCCCCGGGCAGATCAGCAGCCCCCGGGGGCCCTGGCTTGACGATGGCAGAAGCCTCTTGCCGAAAAGTCAAAATACGAGCATCATCACACCTCTGGGCCCAGCCAGAGTCTCTGCCAGGCGGCAGGAGGCACAGGGGGCAGAGGGGCGCGAGGGAAGACCTCAGGCGCAGGCCACCCGCAATCAAGTGACTTGCCGCAGGCAGGTGACTTGGTTTTTAACAGGAAAATAGCAGAGAAATCAATAAGAGGAAGAAGACTCGTGAAAGACCGTCAAGAGATAGCCCTGCCAGAGGCCACGTGGGGCCTGCTTGGACTTTGGTTCAAGGGAAACACGGTAAAAAGACCCGCCCGGAGGCCACGGCAGGACTGGCACACGCCTGGTACCGTGTGGCTCCAAGAACGTCACTCACTGGGGCTCCACAGTAACTTCACATTATGAATACAACCTTTAGCTTTAGAAACACGCGTGTGTCAAGTATGAATGAAGCGACACGAGGGGTTGGGTTTACTTTAAAATCATTGCCGGGGGCCTCCCCGGTGGCGCAACGGGTTAAGCACAGCGCTGTGGAGCTGTCGGCAGCGGCGACACGAGTTCGACGCCCGGCCGGGGAGATTCCCACAGGGCGCGGCAGACCTCTCCTGCCTCGCCCGCTGCTCCCCTCAGCAGTGTGTTTCTGATCTGCCTGTTCTGCTCCCCGCTCTGTCTCTGGTCAACCCTCTCACCCCCCCGCACCTCTGGCCTGCACCCCAGCTTGTATGCATAAATAAATAAATCCTAAAAAACAAATTATTTTAAATAAATAAATAAAATCATCGCCGGGGAGAGTCTGTGGGAGTCTGTGAAGTGAGACCGGCCCGTTGCCAGCAGCTAGAGCCAAGGGAGGGTCCGCGGGCGTTGACTGTTATCCCCTTCATTCTTGCACTGACCCAAAGAGGAACGATTGTGGGAGCGGGGGGTGGGGGGGCATCTGAACATGGCCGGGTGAGGGACCATAACCCGCTCCTCGATGCTGCCTGGCTCAGAAGCAAACTTCCTATGGCAGGGATTGAAAACTCGGCGTGAGACAACAGGCCGCCCTCGCGGAGTCCCCGGTGCAGAGGCAGGCCTGGACAGCCACACAGACACGACGGCGCCGGAAGGTGGAGTCGTGGAGCTGGGCCCAGCACAGAATCTGGCCTAGCTTGGGGGTGACAAGTCACCCACGCAATTCTGGAGAGTCCAGCTGTCCCCCCTTCTGGTGCGTGGCGGGGCTGCGCCGCCCCACAGCAGTGCGGCTAGGTGATCAGCTGGCCAGGGAGGTGAGTGGAGGGACGTGAGTGTTACTGCCGTCTGATCACATCCTTCCCCAGGTGAGACCTTCCTGAGCCCACTTTTCCCTCTACCACTGGGTGGGGTGTTGCAGGTTTTGACCAATCCACGGTACGAGGCCCTGCAGACCAGAACCCACGGCCAACGTATGTGGTCCAGGCAGGAATGAATCCTGTTGTTCTAAGTCACTGAGAGTTCGAGAGTGTGCGTTACTGCAGCTTACCTGAGCTGGCCCTGACTGGGGGCCTAGACTTACATAAGGGTGAGAAGCAACGAGCAAGGGGTGGGAGTCATAGCAGTGAGAGAAAAGAGCACGTCAGAAAGCAGAGCTCCCTGATAGCCTAGGCAACAAATATGTGACCCCACTCCCCAGCGTGAGGTGCCCTGCTAGCCTCAGTTGCCCCTCATAGCACCTTGGCGAGCGTGGTGATTCTCACTCCGCTGCTGCTGTTATCATTGTCACCACCAGCTGACACGGGAAGGAGCAGTCAGACCTGGCGCCCAGCTCCAGTCAGTGCCCTTGGCCTCGGCTCTGCCTGCTGAGGGTTTCTAGAGCCAAGGAAGCAGAGCGTCCACGACCCTCCAGGTGGCCCGTGGGGCGGCCCGAGAAGCAAGGAGACCAGAACATGGAGCCATCAAAGAAGGGGAAGTGTGCGAGTGACAGCATCAGATTTGTCTTTTGAACAGACGTGAACAGATTTCACTTTGCTCCTCGAATCACATCCAAACGACAAGGAATCACATCCAGGTCACTGGGAGAACTTCACGAAGTCAAGGAGAAGACAAGCAACCGACACAAAAATGGGCAAATCTCTGGAACAGGCACGTCACAGAACAACGCCCAATGGCCAGCGCGCACGGGAACAGCAGCGCAGACTAACTGCCACCGCGGAAACACCAGGAAAGTGCAGTGAGCTACTCTGCCCCCACCAGGCACCCACTACAGAAGCAGAAATAAACGAACCTGCCAGACCATGGGTCTGGGGTCCAGGTCCACATGCTACCAGTGTGGGGTGGCGTGAGATCCCTGCTTTGGGAAATGCAGTAGCTGTAAAAACAGAACATGCCCTACAGCCAGCACCTGGTGACACCCAAACGAGCTTCTGCCCAACAGAAAGAAGCTGGTATAAGAGCACTGATAGATGCACTTTACATGGTGAGCCCAAATGGAAAGCACCCCAATATGGAGAGAGGAAGTGGATCAAGGGCAGCATATTCACACACAGGACCCTGTGTGGCCAACACCCACATCCCACGTCATGCTCAAGCCTTGGGCTTTAGATGTTAGCAAAAGGCGCCAGCTACAGAGACTGTGCTCTGAGTGAGTCCGTTAAGAAAATCGCAGAGCAGCAGGCTGAGACAGCGGTGCCGGCCATCCAGGCTGTGGCCGGGAAGGGCGCGCTCGCACCCAACGACAGCTAACATGTACCCGGGCCCTCCTGGACATTCACCGGCAGGCCCTCGTCTGTCTTCACGGCAAGTCCACACCATCTGCCACGGCAGTTTCATGTGTCCACGTGGGGGGCTGCTGTGTCTCCTTGTCCAGCCACACACTAGCTAGGTGTTGCTGGAAAGGCATTTGTGGCTGGGTTAGACTCTACAGCCAGGAGACTTTCGGTAAAGGAGATGACCCTCAATCATTTTGGGGGGTCACATCCAAGCAGCTGAAAGGCACAGCTGAAGTTTCCCTGAGGAGGAGAGTCCGCTTGTGGACAGTAGCCTCCCCTCCTGGGGAGCTCGCCAGCCAGCTGCCCTGCCACCTCAGACTTTGCAGCTGGGCCCCTCACCCCGTGAGCCAGTTCCTTAAGATACATCTCTTATGTAGATTTCCCACAGGTTCTGTTTCTCTGGGATAAGACTGACTGACGCACCAACTAAATTTATACACTGGGAAACTGAGGCAGGACAGGTTTCTATAGCCCACCCAAGGTCACAGCCAGTATGTGCTGGAGTTGGGGCTCAAATCCAGGTAGACAGGCTCTAGGTGGACACCCAGAACCGCACAGGCATTGGTGCCAGCAATGACACCCTCCTTCCCCACCCGTTCTCCTGGACTAAGGCAGGTCCCGGGGGGCTGCGGAGGAGGGCGGGGCCATAGCCACACATGTGAGGTTCTGCTAGAGCAGAAGTTGAGCAGAAATTCCTGCTGCAGTTGAATATGGGTTGAGTTGGGTCAAGGGTGGCAATCAATAAGATTAATAAAGCATAACTTGAGTTTTTATTCCCCCTGTCATGATGGATGAGGCCTTTGAAGCCACTGGCGGAGGCCTCACCCTGAGCATCCGAGGAAGATTTGTGGACACATTTGTATGAAGGATCTCCTTCCCGCTCCCCCGAGTGTTTA
Organism: Scalopus aquaticus; assembly: GCA_004024925.1. NCBI lineage: Eukaryota > Metazoa > Chordata > Mammalia > Eulipotyphla > Talpidae > Scalopus > Scalopus aquaticus. The sequence goes on from PVIJ01003535.1 coordinate 117,776, forward strand.
ACTTGACTTGCTTCAAACCAGGATCAACGAACAGGCCGGAGATATTGTTTCACAGATTTGTATAAATCAGCCAGACAAACCGCGGCCTCGACAACTGATGTTTCTCCAGTTGGAGGTAACTTGTTAAGAAACGTGTCAGCAGCTGCAAAAATCCGAGTGCCTCCTTGGGAAAGAAACTTCAAGAAGAATTGATCACTCGCTGCCTGACTCTACCTTAACTATTGCTGAAGCCATAATTGAGAAGGCCCCGAGGCCTACTCTCCAGGTATCCTTCAACCTTCCAGAACAGAGCCGGGTGATCATTTTTAACACTAATGTCTTATATGTTTGTAGAGTTTCCAAATGGTCCCAGACATGGTCTTCTTCCAGCTTCATAGTGAGTGAGGGCAGCAAAGGTTTCCACCACCTTGCTGATGAGAAATGGAGGCTTGGAGAAGTCAAGGGCCTTGACCAACGTCAACCAAACACATGCTGCGGAAAGGGAAGCCAAGCCGGGGTCTGACCCAGCATCTCTCCATCTCTACCTGCAGATTTCTTTCTTTTCCCATGTTGACAGTGTTGGCTGAGTGCTTTCCCTATGCCCAGTACTGGCCTGGGTCCTATGCGCGCGCGCGCACACACACACACACACATCCAGAAGACTTGAGAATCACACAGAAACAAAACAATTCACTTCTCACCTGTGTACATATGGAACTGCCTCCCATACTGCAAAGATGGACCTCAGACCGATGAAAATCAATAACCACCCTTCACCGAGTACGTAACACAAACGTACCCCATAGGGTATGTTTACTCTCCATTGTACAGATGGGGAAATTGACACTGAGGTTCACTGAAGTCACGTCTCTTTTCTTTCAAGGTTGCCCAGGCACCAGGAGATAGAACACTGGTTCCAAAGCTCCTGTCCCTAGCTTAGCATTTCCCCAGATCAGACCTTCACCTATCACCTCCTCTACCACCTGTACCTGCTTGAGATTATTAACTTATTATTTAAAGGACACATTTTACTTTAAAAAAGCTACTACAAAGCCAGCATCAGATGTAGAAAGCTGGAAAGAGCCTCACTTCCATTCTTACCATTATAGTAACAACAACAAACCCAAGTGATCTGGGCTTTCACAACTTTTCTTTCATGCAGTAGAGCGCAGAGGTTGCCAGACAACCAAGCAACCTGGCAGGTACGGAAAGGTAGGGGCTCCAAGGGGAAATAGGGCTGGAGCCTTGTTCACCTGGGGTAGATGCTGCTGGACATGGGTAGAAAGAAAATCCAGCTAAAATATGCAACTGCTAAAAGCTGAGTGAGTGCTAGTGTGACAATATAGGATGTCTGGGAGCCACAGACACAGGAGAAGTCATTCTATCCACAAATTTGTTTTCACAGCTGAACCGGGTGCCCACAAAAAGATCAGAAAGAGCAGGGAGTACCTACATAGGCTGAGAGGAGGGAACAGTGGTCAAAACAGAAGCATACCACCATTCCACCTGCCTATCTCCCTAAAATTTCTAGGGGAAGGGCAATAGAACCTGGTACTTTGGGGGCAGGTATCAAACAATGAAGCTGACTTGTTATAGTGCACCCCAATAATCATGAGGCAGAGGAGCAGTCAGACAAAGGCCTTTATTAATACTCAGCCTGAGGGCCATACCAGTGGCTGGCTGGAAGCCCCATCTGCAGAAGTTCAGCCCCGAAGCAGGGGTCAGTAGGGGGTTTGTACCTGCCCCTTCCATGTTCTCGCAGTGTAACTGCCAATTCCATAAAAGGCAAGCAAGCGATGTTACAGAAGCAGAGCAGAGAGGTTAAGCCACGTAGCCAGAAACTGGATCTTGTCTGGGGCTGGGGAGGTGTTTTATTTGCATAAACGACTTGGTGAAAAGCATGTTTGCCCTCTGGCTGACCCTGGCTGCCTTGGCGTGGGGGGTGAGGGTCTTCACTATCTCATTCACTAGAACAGACTGAATGAAACACAAGAGGGCCTTCACCCTAGTGAGGCACGAGAGTAACTATAGCAACAATAAACCTGAACCTGGTGGATCTCCTACTTAGATTGACTCAACACCCCAATCAAAAGGTGTAACAGAAGCAAAGGTCACATTTCCAGACCTAAAAATCATATACCTCAGTCTCTGTTATCCTACACAAGATATCTGACTGCCTTACTTCCATGAAAAAATGGTGAGGCATTCAAAGAAGTAAGAAAAAGCAACACATTGTTAAGAGGCAAAAGATTCAACAGAATCAGGCTCAGCTATGGTTCAGATATTGAAATTATTAGACAGGAATTTAACATGATGATGATTAACTTGTTAAAGGCACTGGTGGAAATGAGGATAACTTGAATTATTCATGGGTGATTTCAGGAGAGGACTAGAAACTATACGAAAACATCCAATGAAAATGCTAGAACTAAAAACCATAGTAACAAAGACAAAGAACGATTCTGATGGATTCATCAGTGAATTTCACACAGGTAATAACAAACTTGAAGCTATGTCAACAGAAAATATTCTAACTAAAACTCAAAGAGGAAAGCGGTTCTTTAAAAACAAAAAAAGAAAATAACAAATGAGCAGAGCACCCATGGCATAAACCGGAACAAATGGTCTAACAGACGTGTAATTGGAATCCCAGAACAAGAAGAGAGACCAAGTTCCCTTGTGTGTCCTTTTTTGAGGGCACAGTTTTCTCATTTAGGGATGTAGCTTATGTTGGAATAAAGGGCGGGGGGTGACGGACAGGGAGAGACAGAAAAGAGGAGATAAACCTGCATCCCAAGAGACTGAAAGTTGTGGGGAATCGATCTCTTAAGGGCAAGGTCCACACTTTACAATTTGCACCTGCCTCCAGTGCACCTGGTTTTTTATGGGTGAGGGAGCAGCGTCAGAGGGACACGGGGCTTGCTGATGTCACAGTGGCGGTCAGTGGTTTGACAGGACCCAGACTCCTGCCCTCATCCTCATCACTCAGCCCACCCCTTCTGCCGAGCCCTCGGCTGGCAGCTCGACACACATTTTCTCATGTACTCTCAGCTGTCATTGGGGACTGTGATCCAAAATTTGTGCATTTTAACCACCACCATCCCCCTCCCCTCCACGGTGCTCTGTCCCGAGTAGCTGATGCCCAGGGGCAGCAGAGCTCACCCTGGAGACCACCAGCCCCATTTCCTTCGCCCCTCACCATCCCTTTGGCATTGTTGGCAAGTACGGGGTTGAGCCCCACTGCACACGCTACTCCCTGATAAGCCTCCCCACCTGTCTCAGCCAGACCGTGGGACAGCCGCCCAGCACCAAGGAAATCCAGCAGGTCCGAGGGGCCAGCCGGGGGTCAAAGCCCAAAGAGGCCCATCATCTTCCCCTCTGTGACCAGGCCTGAGTCATTCAGGCCAAGCGGCCACCTTCCGCTGTAGCTGGCCGCCACAAGCACCTGGGCTGTGAGAGACAGGCCGGGAGCAGGGCGAGGGAGAAAAGGGCCGTCCGGGCACAGTGTCACCAGGCCGGCCACTTGCGTCCCCGGCTGGCCCTCCAGCGGTGACCAGAAGAAGGGCGAGACCACTGGGAGCGGGGTCTCTGTGGACATCCTTGACTTTGGGGGCTGTCTGGTGTGAGTTTCTTTAAATTGTTCGCTAAAACAGATGCATATTGATTTCCAGGGCTTTGGGCAAATACGCAAAAAAACATAGCAAAACCAGCCTCCGATTCATTTTCTCTGCATCTTCCGCAAATGAAACAGAAGCGGGAAGGAAGGCTGATAAACGTGAGGGGCGGGAATCAAAGCCCGCTTGGCCCAGGGCCGGCCCAGCTCCCGGGCCCATGGGCAGCCAGCCCCTCCGCAGGCCTCTGTGCAGCCCCAGCCCCAACCCTCCCAGCTGCTCAAACTCAAGTGTCCCCTCCCTGGGGGTGGGGTGGGAGCCAGTCTTGTTAACCCTTTCTCTTGGGGCATTTTATTTTGTACCGTCACCCCCAGCATGTCCAAGTCTTATTTATCTTGGCTTTGAAGAACTGGGACCTTCTGCAGCACAGTCTATAAATTCTTTTTCTTAAAGACCAAATATAACAGGTATCTGTCCAGACCTGTTTAAAAAAAGATCAGCTCCAGCTAAGCACGTAAGTAACCCCCCATGGCTCTTATCGCATGAACACGGCCAGCATGCCAAATGCGCGAAGGTGTCTGAACACAGGTTCTCATTGTTATCTCATTAAGTCCATTAAATATGTAGGAAAGAAAATGCCTTCACATCTTGGGTCTGGTTTAAACTATCAGGGAACAGATTAGAGTTAATTAATGCCGTGAACTCTGAAACCGCCAGCTGGACCGCGCCCCCAGAATCCACACCTGTCACAGCAGCGGTTTGCACAAGCCTGAGGGGAACTGACACCCCAGCTCCCCCAACCCTGGGCCCTGACACCCACCTCCCCCATCCCCAGCGCCAGAGCTCTGAGTGCCTCATCTGAAACCCCCAAATCGGGGCGCCCCCACCCCTGAGACAGAGTGTCGATAGACTCCAAGTGGAAGCCCCGCGGTCTCTACCCCGAGCTCTTGAAATCACCAGGGGCTCCAGACCACAAGGCAAGACTGCTAAGTTGCTTCTGGCAAGTTGGAAAGAGCTTATCAATTATTCATGCAACTGGATAAACAGGGATTTTATCTTGTAGCATGAATCAAGAGATAAAAATTCCATTTCAAGAGGGAGGGTGGAGACGAAACCCTGAATGTTAATTGTAAACTGAAAGAAAAAAAAGAAGAAAAAGGCAGGAAGACAAGTCAGGTCTTCCATGAGCTGGGCCCCAGTGCCGGGGTCACCCAGGGTCCCCGCTGCCCCGGGGGGTGAAGGGCCGAGCCTTCTCTCTGGATGAAACCAGCCCCAAGAACCTCATTGACAGCTGATGGTGGGGGGCCCTTTGGGTGGATTTCTAAGCCCCCAAACACCACCACCTTTAAGGTATTTCTATTTAAAAATCAATTAGCTGCTTCCAGACTTAAACTGCAAGCAGAGAAACGTTTACAAACGTGTCTAATGAGATGAAACGCTCAAACAGAACGAAACCGGGGCAAACCCGATCGTGGGGTATTTGGGCCAAGAGAGAACCCAACTCCCCTCCTGCCCTCCTCCTGCCCCTCCCCTGGCCTTGCACCTGCCAGTGCTTGAAAACCGATAAATTAACCCAAACGATGACATCGGGGAATTCGCGGTTTACTCAGACGTTCGCATTATTAAAATTGACCTCAGAGCAGAAAACACGCATGTAAATGAGAGGCAGCTGCCCACCCCAGTTCTGGTCCTGGAGAAGCAGGACCACACGTGACTTTCATTTCTATGAAATAAAACAGAAAACTAGAGCATTGCTAATTTAAAAAGGGAGCGAAATGAACGCCAAGCTTTTCAAATACTTGCTTAGGAGTCTAAGTGGATTTTATAATGGGCGGATAACGAGTGATGTTGTTTAAAAAATATCTGCACGCGGAAGTCACACATCGCCCCGGCAGCCGTTTCGCGCCGGCCGGTGGAGGGCTGGCTGGCGAGAGCCCTGGAGAGGGGTCTCCAGGATCCAGGCCTGGAGGGCAGAACAAGGAGTCAGGATTCTGACCCCGGTGCCCCAACCTTCACCTTGGTGACCCCCATCCTCACCATGCCTCGATTTCCCCATATTTGGGAAGGGGGGGCTCTTTGCTCATCTTATTTATGGACCTCAGTGCAGTGAGTCCATGGGGCGCTCATCTCCCGGCCTGGGTACCCTCGTCTGTCGCGTTTCCAGTGCCCCCTTCTCCCGTCCCCCGTCCTCTGGGGCATCCACTCAGACCTCCCTGGCGCTGCAGCCTGGCGGGAGATGACGTCGCTGTCTTGGGGCCGCCTCTGCCCCTGCCTCTCCCGGACCCCTCCCCCTCCTGTGGTCCTGGGTGCGTCTCCTGCATCACTCCAGCAGCTCTGAGCACCCCACGTCCCACCTAAACCTAGGGGGCCACCACCTCCCGCCCCCACAAACAGCACTGGGGTGCGGCTAACAGCGGCTCCGGGTCTGAGGCGGGTCCCTGCCCCCCTCTCCGACTCCCGCCCTCGGAGGCCCTGGGCGATCGCTGGAACACCTGGGGGGGGGTTCCCGGGTCCTCCCAGTGGCCGGCGGGGCTGAGGCCACGGGGCGGGGCGGGGACCACGCTGCTCAGTGTTGGGGCGACCCGTCGCAGGCGACCACCGCCTCACTAAGGACCGGGCGCTAAGAGCTTCACCGCACCTACAGGGCCCTCCCCGGCGCTCCAAGGATCCCCACATCAGACGCGCAAAGGCCCTGCGGGGTCGGCCCGGTGGCTCGCAGTCCAGCCCGCTCGGCAGCGCGGCCCGCCCCGGCCACAGCGCCCTCTGCCCCGTTGCAGCGCCGCGCCATGACTTTCCTCACCTCGCGGGCCTGGCGTGCCGGTCCTCCTGCAGGCCGCCCAGGCCGGAACGTTGCGCGGAGGAGGCAGCTGCCTGGGGTGCCGCGGCTGAAGCTGTTGGTGCTCGGGGGCTGCCCTCCAGGCCGGCCCCCCACCCTGCGTCAGCCCTGTGGCCCAGGGATCTAGGAGACAACCCCGAAGCTCAGACAGCAAGGCCCTTCTCCGCACGGCAGAGCTCAAGCAGCTGCCAGAGCTCCACCGCGGCCGGGCAATTGGCGGTGAATGGACACACGTGTGAGGGGCTGCTGGTCATTCAATAAACCTGCGGGTACAATTAACAAGCCGTTCCCCTCAGGCACCACCCAGAACAACAGTCGTGACAGCGAAAATGTGAGTTATTCCCCAGCACCCAGCCAGTCACCTGTTCCCCAGCAGCGTCCGCGCGATCTGCTCACCCTGCCATCCCCCCCTCCCTCCACCACCCTCCACTCGCTCACCTATCCCAAATGTGGCCCCTGAAATCCTATGTGCCGGGCTGGGTTAAGCCCTCCAGCGCCTCCCCGCCCCCACAATAGGCGGGTGGGTCCAGAAGACTGAGGCAGGAGTCCCGAGGGGGCAGGAGGGGGCAGAGGGGGCGTCCTGGGGGGCGTTCGCAGCTTGCCTGTGCCTGCCCCGGCCATCAGGCCCAGCAGTGGGGAGCCTCCTTGCAGCCAGCCAGGTGGGCGGGCGCTTGCCCAGCTCCATCTCACATCTGCCACCTTGGACTTGCTCTCCAGGAGCCTTGGGGCTCAGAGGAGGGACCTGCGCCGGGGCTCAGGGGCCTCCTTCTTACCCTTGCCGGGCCCAGGCCGGCCCCAGTCTTAGAGAAGGAAACTGAGGCACTCGCTTCCGGGTGTCCCGCACCGCACCTCCTTGCCTGGACCTGGGGAGCCATCCCTAGCCAGGCCCTAGCCAGGCCCTAGCACTCGTGGACGCGCCTCCGGGCACGCGTGGGCCACGCGGTGACAGTGCTCTTGCCAGCAGAAGGCCAGGAAGGGCCAGCGCTCCGGCCGGCACCGAGGCTGGCTCCACGGCAAGGGCAGGGGGCAAACGCGTGCCTCAGTTTCTCCAGCTGCAGGGGCGGGGGTGGCCTGGCCCAGCATTCATGCTCTACAGGCAGGACTGCCCCCTGCCCCCACCCCCTCCAGAGCAGCCCCCTCGCCTTTCCCACCAGGGAAGCTGCTAGATGTTTATTTGGTTATTAGATAACTAGGCCTGGGCACCATTTCTTTGATCAGACACCCCTGATAACAAGCAGAGGAAACAGACCATTTTATAACAGGATTTCGAGGGGCGATCTTATCTGCCCGTGGTGTTTTAACAGGGGAAGGGATGAGGAGATGGGTGGCGGTGGGAGGGGAAGGTGGGGACTCTGGGCTGTCTTCGAGCTTCCCCACGACCCCCACACACTCCCACACTTTGATCTGGGGGCGTGAGCAGGCCGGCATCTCCCCCCTCTGACTGTGCCCGCCCAGAGAGCCCCAGCGCCCCCCTTCCCCTGCCACTCTGACCCCACCCCGGGGGAAGGGCCACTGCAGCTAACAACCCAGAAAAGCCCAGCCTGGGCCAAACGCAGTCTTGCCCAGGCTGAGCCAGGGCCCATGAGGCCCAGGAAGAGTGCGCTTCTCTCGCAGGCAGCCCCATCTTCGCCGCGCTCTGGCTGCGCGGGAGGCCGCGGGCCCACAGCCCCCAGCACACGCGGTCTGGACAGCGCACCTGTTTTTTTGGTTAGAAAAACCACACGCGGAAGCCCATGAACACGTTTCGCTTTGGTTCCTTCTGTGTGATCTCCTTTGTGACCAGGGGATTCTTGTTCAAATACGATTTGTTCTTTTTTGCTTTATGTGTATTTTGTGGTTGCTGCGAAATGCGTCGCCTGGGCAGGCAGCCCCTGGGCCGGCTCCTCACCTGTGGATCGAGAATCACGCCGCCAGGCCGTCCGGTGTCTCCCGGCCCCCGAGTGCCCCCACCAGAGTGAAGGTGGGCGGGCGTAACTCCGGGCGCCACCCGGCTCTAGCTGACCAAGGAGCACGTCCGCGCCCCTCAGCCTCTTCAAAGACCACTGTCCTGTTAGGGGGCTCTTCCGATTCGGCTTGAGGCCACAGCCCCGAGAGAGGGCGGCCGTGGAGACATGGGCCCTGGGCCGGGATCCCGCCACGGGCAGCTCCTCGGCTTGGGCAGGTGGCCCCGCCCCCTGGAGTCAGTTTCCCCTGACTCCCTCGCAGCTCCGCTGTCCTCAGTGGGCCAGAGAGAGCGGGAAAAACGTCACGTTCCGGACCTCCCTGGGGGCGCAGGGCTTGAGTCTCAGCCTATGAAGCTACCAGCAGCCCCTGCAGCTCGAGTCCGATCCCCGGCCAGGGAGCTCCCCACAGGGCGCAGCAGACCCCTCCTGTCTCCCCGCTGCTCCCCTCAGCAGTGGATTTCAGTGGATCCGTCTGTTCTGCTCCCCACTCTGTCTCTGGGGAATCCTCTCGCCCCCCCCCACACCTCTGGCCTGCACCCCAGTTTGTACGCATAAATAAATAAATCTTTTTTAAAAAGTCACGTTCAGGAAGGGAATCGACGGTTTCTCTGACACCCCCACGATGTGGCCTCATTCCTCCGTCCTCTTCCTCCAGAGAAAGCGCGAAGGACGGCCGGGCCTGGGGCTCCTTGGGGTTGACACTGAAGCTCTGGAAGCTTCTGACGAGGAATAACCAGTGAGATGCTGTCTCCCACCAGACGGGGCAAGGGGAAGGGTGCGCCCTTCGGAGGGCCAGCCCCGGCCCCAAGCTGCACTCCCTTCCTTCCCCAAGAGGCCAAGCCCCAGTCTCTAAGCTTCTCTTTCGTTTCTCATTCCCTTTGTCTCCCCGCCTTGCACCCCCTTCTCCCCACTCTCTCCCCTCTCTCTCTGCCTGTTTCTGGACGCTGCCCTCGCCGGGCTCTCTTTCTCTGTCTCTTTCCCGTCCCCCTTTCATTTCCCTTCTTACATGGCACGGAGATGACTCCGCTCCTGCCCCTCGGTGATCCCTGCAGGTGAAACCTTCCAGTTAAATGTCCCCCCTCCAGGGGGCACCCTCAAGCGGAAGGACTGAGGCTGAGGTCCTCCTGTGTGCTCCCCGGAGCCCCCAGCCTCTCTCCAAGGCTTGCCTGCCCCGAGCCCCCTGGGGAGCCAGGCCTGGACTGGGGAGACCAGCGAGGGGTGTCCCGCCCCTGCTACCATCTGTCCCGGCCTCTCCTCTGAACTTCCACCCTAGTGAGAATGTGGGGTGGTGGCAGGAGGAACCCTCCCTCCTGTGCGGGCCACACCCTTTGTCTGGGAGCTCCCTGGGCCTGGGCGGGAGAAGCCCATTACAGACGACGCCGTGGGCGCTGGGCACCGAGTTGGCCACCTTCAGCGGGCACCTCTGCTCCTTGGAGCCAAGCTGTGCAACTTTCTAGGAGTATGTGAAGGCCTGAATAGAAACCTCGGGGTTCCAGAGACTGAGAGACTCGGAAGTGCTTCCCCACCCCCAAGCGCACAGCACCTCTTGCCTTCAAGGGGACAGCCTGGGAGGGGAGCCTTCCCCTGGGAGCGCTTTCCGGCTGAGCGCACCGCTTGGGCTGCCTGGCGCAAAACTTTGAGGGAGACCTCCTTGCAGAGAAGACTTGCAGGGAGGGGACGGGAGGCAGGGCCGGGGAGATGGAGTGGGCTCGGCTGGGGGTCCAGTGGCAGGAGGAGCTGCGCCAGGGGCTGGGGAGCGGTGCGCCGTGCGCGAAAAGCCTGGGGCTGTCTCCACCTCTTCTGGCAAGTCGGACCTATGAGTGCGCAGCTCGACTCACAGCTACCAAGAGCCCGGAGGGTGAGCGCGTGAGCGCCGAGGGGGGCGCAGGACCCTTGCAAAGACTTCGGAGGACCCCAGGCCGCCAGCGATTGCGCCGCAGAGTCCCGCGCCCACGCTTCCTCCGCCACTGGAGGTGGGGCGCCCGGCACACCTCTGCGAGCCCCGACGGGATGCCCGCGGCCATGATCCCCTACGCCTGCGTGCTGGTGCTTTTGGGAGGTAAGTGCCACCCGCCCCTGGCTACCGCCAGGTCTGAAAGGAGGGGACTCGCCCCCTGACCTTCCCTGAGGGTCTTGGGGAGGGGAGTACCGCCATGATGCTGCTGCGCTGCGCTCTGCGCTCACCTGGCCGCCACCTGCGCACCGGGCTCCTCCCCTGCGCCCGTGTTTCCTTGCCCTGGTTGCCCCTGCTGGGCACACTTGCGGCTCCAGGCAATGGGGGCAGTCCTGGTGCTGGGCCCCAGGGGCCCTAGACCTCCAAGAAGCAGCAGGAGGCTCCTGGCTCCCTGCGAACCCGAGGTCCTCGGAGCAGGGCTGCAGGTGGTGGTCTTGCCCTGACTCCTGGGGTCTGGGGGCGCTGGGGTACAGCTGGGAAGGAGTACAGTGGCCTGAGCCCACGCTACTGCCAAGGGCCCCCACACCCCTTGGTGGAGGTGACAGTGCCTTTTCCAGGACTGACTCTCCTGCGGCTCTGGGAGGTGGGAATGGACCATATAATACGCGCCTGGGACTCCTGTGCCCACCATGGGGCCCCATCGCCAGTGGTCAGACTGAGGGGGCAGCTGCATCCTGGAGGGCGCCAGCCGGGCTCACCCCGGCACCCTCAGTCCCTGGGGCCGATGGTCTGACTCCGAGGTGGGTCAGCTTCCCGCCAGCCCGTGCGGCCGGGCAGGCATGTCCACCTGCCAGCCTGTGCTTCATCCGTCCACTGGACACGCAACACCACATCCCCCCTTCTGGGAGGATGCAGGGAGTGCGGGAAGCACTTGGCATGGCGCTGGGCACGGGGGAATGATGGGTCCGCCGGCGCTGGCCGGGTCCGCCGGCGCTGGCCAGCCCCGCAGAAAGGCAGCCGCCCGGCCCCCCGGCCCTGAAGGGCTCTTCACCCACAGTCTCGTCTTCCCAACCCCAAGCTCCTACGTCAAATATCTGGAGGAAAGATGGAAGGGGTGTGCAGGAAGGCACGGGGGCAGGGGGGTGCTTGAAGAGCGGCGGGTCCATCCCCGCAGAGGGCACGTTCTCGTGCTGGAAGCCAGGGGGGCTCAGCCAGGTCCAGGCAAGTCAGCGAGGGCATGAAGGTGGGCTGGCGAGAGGGAGTCTACTCCCTTTGGGGCGCCGGGCTGGGCAGCAGCAGAGGAGCCCCGAGTTGGCACGCTCCCTTCTCTGCCTCCCCCAGGCGCTGGTCCCCTGGGAATGGTCAGGAGCCAGAGGACGGAGGGCCCCAGAAGCCTGCGGGCCGGGGCGCCGCGCGGGCCTGTTGTCCTTGGCAGGCCCCGCGCCCCTAATCATGCCAATAAAATCACTGCAAGCTCAGCACGGGCCTGCCTGGGCGCCCGCTGCCTCCCTCCTCGGAGACCCCTGCCACTTGCAGCAGAAGCCGGTGCCCCCGGGCGGCAGGGGTGGGCACCGGGACTTGGGTTCAGGCCTGGCATGGAGGTCCCCACAGTGAACCCGAACCCGTTCCCCTGGACCCTTTTTCAAGTCCTTTCACGGCTGGCTGCCTCGCCCAGCAGAGACCCCTGTGCCTTAGTGAAAAGAAAGACCCTGATCAACCCTTGGGGCTTCTGACAGCATTTGGGTGCCTGGGCCGAGCTTAGCCTGCACCTCCTGCCTCCATGCACCAAAACTTTGTGTGGGGTGGCACAGCAGCCCCCCTCAAGGGATTTCACACCGAGTGGCTGCGTGCACACGTGCACACACACACTCCCCTCCAGGGCTCCTGACCACTGGTGTGGCTCAAACTGTGCCCTGCTGTGAGCTGTCTGCTGCTCTCGGGAGCAGCTGCCTCCCCCCTCTGCCGACCAGACGCAAGCAGCAGCACCTCCCAGATGGGCCAGCCCAAAGTGTCCCTGACGGGCCATATGCCCGGGGAGGGCGCCCCCGCAGCTGAGTGCCCGGGCTGGCCAGGTCAAACTCAGCCGCATTCCGACAAGCTTTGTCCGCACCAGCGGGCTGTCTGCGTCGTGTTATTCTTGCTCTGGGCAATCAGGAAATCAAAGGAGCCCCAAGAAAAACAGCACAGCTTCTGCCGTTTCTCCTTTGGTCGTGACACTTCCCATTTGCTCCCCTTCCCTCTGGCGCGTGGAATGTCCCTTTCAAGGGTGTCAGGAGTGGGGTTGCGGGGAACACGGGGCTCCCCTCGAGGAGCCTCCCCAGCGCCCCGCTCCCGGCCTGGGTCCAGCCACAGCCATCTCTGGTTTTTCAGAATCTCCTTACTCAACAATTTATGCTTGAGGGGGAAAAGGAGAAACCACAGCTTCTTTCTCTTTTCGTTTGTATTTTTTTTGGTCTAATTTTGGTCTTGCTTTTATCTCTGGCCATATACTTTGTGATGGCAAGTTATCATTAGAGACAGATGAAGTAGGACAAAAATCACAGGCTGCCCCATAATGAACGAGTTGTGGATATAGAGCCGCGTTTCCAAACCCAGGATAAAAACTGGGAAGAAAATCAACTTAAGCACGCTCTTCCGAAAGTCAAATGTGCGTCGGGCTCGGTAATTGTATTAGTTATTTAAAACAAAGAAAATGATCAACGGGACTGTCCCCCGCACCGCCGCCCCTCACAGCTGGATCATTGCAGCCAGCTGCTTATCTCTCCCGGGGACTGCGCTCCAAATTCAAAATAACCAGCTCAGGGCTGATATGGCAGCTTCGCTGATTTCAAAACCATCTGGATGGCAAACCAGTTAGAAGCTACCCATGGAGAAATATTTGTGCAATGTATTGGAAGTTGACTATGTTAATGGAACTTTTCCGCCAGAATGGCCCTTTGCAGCCACCCAAGATCACGCTGCGTCCCCACCAGAGTCGTCTGCAAAAAGGTCGGGAGCCCCGAGCAGAGAGGGGAGGCCACGAGCGCCGGCTGGAGCTTGAGGACACAGTGCGATCTCTGGGACTCCTGGCAGGGGCACTCACGCTACGTTGGGGCTGCGGTGGGCAGGAGCTGTGGCCGGCAGGGTGTGGTTGCTCTGTAGTGCCTTTCTGGAGCCTTCTGTGCAAGCCCCGCGTGCCTGGCACTGTCAGAGCGCATCCTGCCCGGGTGATATGGAACCGAGGCCTGGCCGGGAGCTGCACAGCCGGGCGCAGGTGTCCCTGGGAAGTGCGTGCTCACAGAAGGTCAGGGAGAAGGGCCCCCGCCGTCCAGCGAGACCCACCGGGCCTTGGGCGCCTGGAGCCCGCAGGCACTGAACCCCACCGCAGCCTCTCGGGAACTGAGAGGCCTGAGGCCCAAGGGGGTGGCCGAGGACCGCACGTGGCCACATGTGGTCAGTGCTGGACAGCGGGCACCGAAGTGCCCCCGCGGTGCCGCACTAAACTCCCCAGACCAGAGAGGGAAGAGGCGGCCCTCTCCCAGCCCGCGGCAGCTGGGCCGGCGGCTCTGTGACGCCCAGCGCCCTTGGGCGGTGCCTCCCCTGGTCTGTGTCCTTGGGAAAAGCGTGGCCCCCGCGGCAACACCAGCACCACAACAAAATGGTCTCCGCCCAGGGCCAGCCTCCTTGCCGTGGATGGGATGGTCCCAGCTCTGGGTCAGCGAGCTCGGAGGTGGCAGCTGAGCCCCCATTTCGGCAGGGTCCCTGGGGTGGGGCCTGAGGAGAGGGGACCTCGAAAGGCAGCTCTGCCCTCGGGGGAGTCAGTGTCAATGGGCCGATCCCACCGTAACTGGGCGGTCGGGGCCCGGTGCGACCGCACCGTCACCGTCGAGTCAGTCCATCTGCGTGGGCGGGAAGTGCAGGCGATGCCCCTGAAGGGGCGCTGTCCGCCAACACGTGAAAGAGAAGGACGGGGGGGCTGGATGCAGAGGATGAGTGTCCGCAGGGCCAAGCTCCCAAAGGCCGGAGTGCAGAAGAGAACAGGGACGGGTTGCAGGACCACAGAGAAGCCAGGGGGCTGGCGGGGGCTGCGCGGCCAGGGTGGGTGGTCGGCATGGGGCCGCGAGGCCGGGGATGGACAGTGCAAGGCCACGGCGCCACAGGAAGGCACTGCCAGGAGGGAGGTGGTGGGCAAGCGCCCTGGTCCTGGGACTCAGGCCCAGCCCGTCTAGTTCACCTCCCCTCCGCCTTCCAGCCCAGCTTCTGACCGGCTCCGTCTCCTGAACAGCAGCCCCGAGTCCCTGGCGTGGGCAGCAGCTGCTCGGGAGCTGAGCACGGCGCCTCCCGCTCCCCCTCGCGGGGTCACCTAAAGTGGCCCCTGAAACCTCAGAAGAGGTGACCACCTCAAGATCGGGCGACTGGCTGCACCTTTCTGGCCAACACCCTCCTCTCTCCTCCCTGCCCCCCAAGTTTCAGAGGCCGGAAGTGGTTTCTGCCGCTGATGAAATTGGGAGACTCCCGCCTGGACAGTCGGACTTCCTGGTCCCCTGTCAAGAGCTGCGTAGATTCCCGTGCAGGGCGCCCATCCCCGAGGGGCTTGAGGAGAGGGGTGTCGGCAGGCCCAGGACACAGAGCCACTGGGATCGTGCATGTTCACGCCAGAAGGACAGAGACAGAGACGAGTTTGTCCGGAAGTGCCGGAGCCCGTGAGGAGGGGCTGAAGATGCGCCCTGGGCACACGGCTAATTTGCTTGGGAAGTTCTTTTCTTTTTAGTCCTGCTTAAGCACAAAGTTTCTCCACTCCGAAAGCTAATTTAGGGAAGCCAAAATGAGGACTGTCCATTTCCTGTCTCTGGACTTCCTGTAACCTCAGCTCAGGAGGGAAATGTTTCTCCATCCAAGTACCAATACCTCAGCAGCCGTGCCGTGCGTGCCTACTCTGTGCAGTGTGCGCCTACTACGCGCCAGGCGCCTGCCCCGGGGGCACCAGAGCCAAGTGGGGCCTGCAACCAGGCTGGGTGGCAGGGCAGGAGCCCAGGCAGCAAATAAGAAGGCAGGTGAATCAACGAGAAAACAGCCCCTGATGGTAACGCCGCAAGATGAAGGCCAGGAAGGGCGTGGGGTGGTAGCGCCCCAGATGCGGGGGCCCCCGAAGGCCCTGCAGGGGGCGGAAAGAGCCCAAGCGACTATGGTGACGGTGCACGAGTGAATTGGTGGTGGAAATTCTAGGGCACTATACCTGGGAAAAGCAAGCAAACATTGTACAAAAATGAGCAATGATGTAAAATATATATAAATTTAAAAAGAAGATTATATACATCAGAACTTATTAAAAAAAAGAATAGTACATTCACCATAAAAAAAAAAGGCCTCCA